>WIXP02000072.1:0-54404 GCA_009739505.2 Apolygus lucorum
CCACAAACCGAACAGTTCTAGACAGTTCGAATCCGTTGCCTTGATATGCAACTATCGACCACACATTCAAAGTCACCATTAAATGCTGAAAAGTGTCTCGTAAGAAGAAAAGGCCTCAAATGCGATCCTAATATCTTTCATCAGCGTCATAGTAAATCGTATCCACCCCCCTGTTTAATGGAAAACGACATAACAAGAACATACCAACGGCCGTTTGCTGGAACCGGTTGCCGTTAAATTACCGCAGTTAATGTCAGATTATCTGGATCATCTGGGTTGGGCGGTTGGTGAACCCCACTCCACTCAAGCGGGTAAGGCAATAAGTAGCCGTGAGCGAAATCGTACGGACTAATTCTGAAATTCCCGGTGGAAGACAGCTGATGACGTCCGCGACGCCAGGAATGGCAGGTGGACGAAAATTCAACCTGAGATGGTTGTTTACTTTACTCTTACGTAACATTTAAAACACGTTTTGGAAGCCTATTTTCCACTAATCTAGCGTTTGGGACGGGTAGAATACATGGAAGCGTCGTATATTCTGTTGAACAAATTACCGATGAAGCAAAACGGCGAATTCGATCTTTCAATTTCGAATGTGAAAATGATCGGGAGCGGGAGCACGGGACAGGAGAGCTACCCCAGGCGCCACCGAACGTTTTGCGAGCCAAGCTGTTCGTCTATAAATCAGATAGGATAAACGACCTTTACTCCCTTCTCGAATACGGTTAATTAAAATGCGATTCTATGATAATTTATGGAGGCCTCGGATATTGGCGAAACTGTCAGAATGTAATTTCACAGTCGATGGTTCCCGGCCTCTCCTTTTCACACACGGAGGGCGCGCGAGGGCAAAACGGGCTCGCCCCGGATTTTCATTAATCTGGACTATAGAGGTCCTAAAGTGGTCGCCACGGAATGAAACCGGGGTGAAAAAAAGAAATACGACCAGGGACAATCCTCGTAGAAGGGTATATTCGCGCTGAACTCCTCTTATGAAGTAATGGAATGATTGTATTCACTCCAAATTAACTGATTCCAGGAGGACTGTTGGTCAACGGAATTCACATCAGATGAGTGAATACTAGAGAAAACTTCAAGAAGAGAGGAAAACAGTACTCAACATAAACGTTTGTGGCTGTGATTTTTTTAGTGGCATTCTTCAACGCGATATTGTTATGGGGATGTTAAGGATTCATTCTGCTGCAATAATTGCATGTTGGGCACCTATAGGAAGACGGTGCCGAGAGCTGGCTCACTTTGAGATGGTTATCCAAAACTCATATTACCCAAGTGAGAAAGTAGGCGGAAACACATTGAGATGGTGGGTCGCAACTCATACTAACCTGCAAGAATGGTTAGCAGCAACACATACATTACCATGCAGAGATGGTAGGCTGCGGCTCAACGTACACATATGAGATACTGGGACACCACTCTGAGATGGTGAGCCCAAAACTCCTACAATACCTCGCAGAGATGGTGAGGTGCTGCTCAAACAAACCCTACAAGATAGCAGGTTGCAACTCATATCACCTCTCTGAGATGATGACCCACAACTCATACTAACCTGCAGGAATTGTGAGCAGCAACACATACATTACCATGCAGTGATGATAGGCTGCAGCTCAACCTACACCTATGAGATAGCAGCACCCAACTCATATCACCCCTCAGATATGGTGAGCCACAACTCATACTAAACTGCAGGAATGGTGAGCAGCAACACATACATTACCATGCAGAGATGGTAGGCTGCGGCTCAACCTACACATATGAGATACTGGGACACCACTCTGAGATGGTGAGCCCAAAACTCCTACAATACCTCGCAGAGATGGTAGGCTGCAGCTCAAACTACCTCTATGAGATAGCTGGATGCAACTCATGTCACCACTCAGTGATGGTGAGCCACAACTCATACTAACCTGCAGGAATTGTGAGCAGCAACACATACATTACCATGCAGTGATGATAGGCTGCAGCTCAACCTACACCTATGAGATAGCAGCACCCAACTCATATCACCCCTCAGATATGGTGAGCCACAACTCATACTAACCTGCAGGAATGGTGAGCAGCAACACATACATTACCATGCAGTGATGGTAGGCTGCAGCTCAACCTACACCTATGAGATAGTAGGACCCAACTCATATCACCCCTCTAAGATGGTGAACCACAACTCACAATACCTCGCAGAGATAGTGAGGTGCTGCTCAAACAAACCCTACAAGACAGCAGGTTGCAACTCATATTAACCCTCTAAGATGGTGAGCCACAACTCATACAATTTCTCGCAGAGACGTTGAGGTGCTGCTCAAACAAACCCTACAAGACAGCAGGTTGCAACTCATATTAACCCTCTAAGATGGTGAGCCACAACTCATACAATTTCTCGCAGAGACGTTGAGGTGCTGCTCAAACAAACCCTACAAGAAAGCAGGTTACAACTCATATCACCCCTCTGAGATGGTGAGCGACAGCTCATATTACCCATATGAGAAAAGGACCCCGATACAGGAATGCAACCCATATAACTCAAAACCCATACTATTCTAAACGATATTCAAGACTGCACTGAAACTACCCTACGAGATAGCAGGACGTATCTCATATCACTCCTCTGAGATGGTAACTGTGGCCTGCAACTGATATAACGACTCTTAAATGGTAAACCAACCCCTACCCACTACCCCTATGAGGTAGCATGACCCAACTCATATCACCAATCTGAGAAAAAAGGCCGCAACTCAGAGAGAAAGAGGACTGAAACCCGTATAACTCCAAAATAATATTACTGCAAACTATACTCAACATGGCTGCAACTTATATTGTCGATTTGAGAAGGTAAACCGCAACTCATGTTACTACTCTGCAGCTCAAAATACCCCTAGGAGGATATAACTCACATCACCTCTTTGAGTTAGCGGGTTCCATTATTTCATGACTGAATCATCCACGAAGCAAGAAAAACAAGATCGTATACACAAACAGCATTAACGAAATGACGACGGAAATATCATTTCAAAACTCCAATGTGTTTAAAAAAAGTAGAAATTAAAAAATGTATTGTTTCGATTGTAAAACGCTAATAAATAATTATAAAAGTAGTAATAGTGGATGTGTTAGTGTAGAAAAATAACTGTGATTAACAACGAATAAGAAAATTATGAAGGAATGACAGCTATCCGTGCGCTAATCTTTCTATTGTGTGAGTAACCTAGAATCACTTCACAAATTTTCTAACAAAATTAGCTACAACTCTTAAACCTCTACAATATCTACTAAATGCAAGTTATGTGCTATCTAGTTTAATTTCTATTATTTACAACACAATTAGCTAGACCATAGACAAATGCATAACGTCCCTTCTAAAAAGGGGTCGTTGAGGGAAACTAGAGGCTTTCCATTTGGTTAATGCACAGAATACTAAAAAAAGACGGAAAAGAAAATTCTAAAGGGTGTCTTGAGGCACGATTGTTCTTGAGAATGAAGGTTAAAGACTTGACGTTGAGAAATTACTTGGAGGGGCATCAAGGCACCATTTCTTTTTCAAGAGCGAAGGTGGAAGGAAGGGGAGTTATTTTTAAGAAAGGGTGTGGCAGCTCAACTTTTGGGGCCATTCATTAATTTAGGCTGGGTCGGACGAAGGGCCTTAAGGTAACCTTTCGATTGATCGAAGTTACTAAATCATCAATTTAAATTAGGATACTGACATGTTCTGCTGGCGTCGCTCTCAAAAAAAAAAATTTCCGATGAAGGGAATTGCTACGCCACTCAGAACTACAGAGATGATTTCTCGAGAGATTATCCTGTTTTATTGGGATGAAGAATCATTCATGATTTCCAGTCATTCTTTCTCAACTTCAATCAACGTGAATGCTCGAACAGAAAGAATTGTCTAAGTATCATTGAATTAGCAGCACAGTTCAGAACACAATTTCAAAATTTCAAAATGCAAAAATTACTGCTTATAATAATACTAGAATAACAAGATCCCTATAGGTAGATGATATTTATTTTGTTAGTGCTGTTAGTACGCAATAACGTCGAATTATTTGTTTATTCCTGGCCTCAAAAGGCCCATAATGAGAACACACATTCTGCAAATCATTCTGAAATTCGATATTTTCGAAGTTGATGTAAATATTATGAATGAAATGCAAGACAGGTATTCTGATGATGGACACAGTAGTTGCCAGAAACGTCGAACAAATAATCCAATATAACAACAGATGATCTTCTCTGATTCTCAAATAATGAGACGATCAATCTAAAGGCAAGTTCCCCATTCCATCGCTCTCAGCATTCAAACCATATTGAAACGAAATGAGACAAAACTAAGGAAGAAGAGAATTTGTCTACGGTCTCACAAAAATATTCGAATGAACGCGATGGGAGTTGCCCCAAGCTTATATTATTTTTTCAATTGGTTCATGGTGGGAAAATCAAAAATTATTTTTGACGATGGGAAGGGCAAGAAAAACCCAACAAGACAGTTTGTTTCTAAAGATGAAAAATGACGATGATTTAAAAAATCGCGCCCTAGGGCCAACTCCCAAACGCGTTTCCTTGATTTTTTTTTTTTTTTTTGCAAAGAGAGGCGAAATTAGTGAGAAGAGGCTTGTAGCCAGATAAGAAATTAGTTTTTTTTCGGAGACAAAAGATGAGCTCTGGAGACGGAGGTGTACCTCGGGACAGGCTGCCCGATCTGGTAGAATTCCTGGCCGCCAGCACAACTGAAAATGATCACACCCGATATTGTGAGGATGACAGCTAAACAAAACAGTAAAGTTGCCACTCACCTCCTTCCACCAGCCTCCCTTCAAAACAAAAGGTCAAGACACCGAGAATCAAAAGAGAAAAGAAGAGAGAAAAAAAACATGCAAACAAATTCAAACTACGACGGGCTGAAAGTGGAATCCATAGTTTTGAGGGGGAATTCAGCGAAATGTGGACGCTCATACTGTTGCACTGATGTACGTACTAACATCACAGCTCATATGGATGAACTGACGTAGTGTGAAAGTTGAAGAAAGTAAGTTAATCCTGAAGATATGCAAATCCTTAAATTATGGCTCAAAATCGGATCACGCCACTACCAACTAGTCTAAAGGTGTACCTGTGATATAAGAAACTACAATTTATTGTTCTCGAACGAAAGTGAAGAAAGATCGAGAAATCTCCAAATGTTAATAGCTTATACTAGGAAAAATACACTGACTGGCGGCGATTGTAACTCCTGGATGCAGACCATATTTTTCAGCCAACTTAAGAACACATTGAAACCCCTCTAATCAATATTATTATAAACACAATTTATTCGTAATTGTAATATGTTAAGAAAAATAACACCAAGTCCGCACATGTTCGAATATTGAAATCATAGCAGATAGCATCCACTGTAATGCAGCCTCATTCATGATATTTATATTCATTGTTATTAATTTTAGCGTGGAATCTACTTTTGTAACTGAAGTCCCTCATTGAGTAATTATTTCTGAGAAGAAACTGACTTATTATCCTCTCGTATCGTCAATACTAACAACCTGCAGGTTGTATTCGTCAGTATAGGAGTGTTTGAATGAGGAATGATGGAGGACCTCCGTCCAAGCTCCTTATGGATTTACAGGTAAAACTCGAGGTAACGAAAAACCACTTCAAAGTTGCCTAGTTGGCCTGCCTGGGGATTCGCTTGGAAACTCAGTGGCCTCCAAATTTCCACTCAATGAGATCTACGCTGGACCAAGGTAGCATTTTCTAGCAGAAATAACGAAGTTCAGTATCAAAAATATCATAAATCACCATTTGAAGAACATCAACAGGATTTTTTATGCGATGATACCACATGAACCTTCCAGTATCTATCGCTCCTGTTTTATAAGTAAAGTTGAGATTATAAATCGAAAGTTTGGTGTCCCGTTGTTTTATTTTAATTATATAAGTAAACAATAGAATCTGTCAGTAGAACCGATCCGAGGCAGCAAATAGATTTAGAGAGTTTAGTGCAGCGGAAAATTTCAAACCGTTTTGGAGAGGCCAATAAAACGGTAAAGTGATCTTACTTTTCAAAATTTGTATCTTTTTATCGGTGGAATGCCTGTAACAACATTTGTTCGGAAAAAAGTTGATCCTAATGCGTGGATAATCATGAAAAATAGTGTCTGAGAGATTGAAAAGTGGACATATGAACTACCATCTTCTCAGCAAGTTTATCAGTTAGTTATAATATTGATGAAAAATGGTTTTTCACACTGCGAGCTGGCGAGGATCATGAATATTTCACCTGATCAAAATGGAAAAACACAGCTGCAAGTGCATTTGGTCAGAAAAGCTTTGAGTTGATAACTAAAGGTAAGGATTAGAAGTAGTGGGATGGAAGCTTTCTTGATTGTTAGTATGGAGATTTCACTCTCATCTACTGAGTGTATGGCTCCTTCTTTCCAAACCAAGCGTCTTGCATTCCTCAGATTGCAAGAAGTTCCAAGATCAGATTTACTAGCAAGGATGAGGGTGGGTTCGTCATTACGATGTCTCACAATGTCTCAGAACCCATGTGTGATAGGAAAGCTGCTCATGAATCGATGATGATGTTGATAGATCAACTGGTAGATCGACTGAAGAGTGTTTGAGGATACCAGTTGGTCGTAGCTACTACTCCCAACTTATTGTTCTCCACATTTCCTCTTTCAACTTGCGATACCTAGTAACCAGAAGTTGTTGTACCTCAAGAGGAAATGTGGAGAACGATAAGTTGGGAGTAGCTACCGCCAAGTGAATTTCTTAATAACTCCTCAGTCGATCTACCAGGGTTTGCTGACTACTCGGTGAAGAGGTCCTTATTTACTGTGGAGCTTGATAAAGATGTTCGGAGGAAAACGACACATGAATATTTTGGACTGCACTTTACTGGGAATATTAGTCAGTCTCCTGCTCAGAACATTCCACGTCCTTCTGTCGTAGACATAGAACTGTTGTAGTATACATGTATCACGTCAGTACCAACAGTCACAAGAATCCCCTACATCTAATTATTATGTCTACACTCTAAAAATGTGAGGTAAGAATGTGCACCTATGATACTAAAGCTATATTGCTATTGAGGTCTACTCAACTAATGTACGAGTATAACATTTACTACTGTTTACTGAAGTGATTCCGATTATGTTAGATACACTCCACCACAGCGTTTCAAGGACGACTTACTAAAAATTGGAACTTAAACCCCCATTTTGCCTACTCATCATGCAAAATCAAAACTATGAATTCCACCTGATAGCCAGAGTACTTGATCGAACGTGGTCATAATGCATGTCGTAAGGTCGTAGGGCTCAAGCAGTCTGGTGGACAATTTTGTACAATGAGGAACACAAGAAAAAAAATCGGTTTCCCATAAATAGGTAGAACCCTTGAAGAACATAGACTTGGTGGAGGTGGTGGTGAGTGGCGAAATTAATACAGATCTAATGTCACTAATACCAAATTTCGTGCAGAATGAAATCGTAACAGTGAAACCAAGCAAAATTCAAGCATTAGAGAAACTTATATGGAAGTAACAAGAATTGTAATAGAAATTCAATATTATGAAATTTAAAAAATCTAACAAGCATGAATATAATTTGTAAAAAAGATGAGATATACTAAATACATACTATATGTAATAAAATATAAAGTGGCTGCCAATTCAAGAGAAATTTTTGATTCCAGTGGAGTAAAAAAGTCTTCATAAATGAAATAGAAACTTAATTAGTACCTTAATAACGCGATGTAGTAATTCTACGATTTAGGCACTATTATAAATTCAATAAAGATTGGTATTCAAACGACAATTTACTGTTAAAAGAGTTACAAAGCAAATCATCCTGCATTTTTATTGTAAATGAAGAACAACCTGCTTTGAGAAATATTGTTGGTTCTTCCCTGAGAAGGCTCAAGCTTCAGCAATCTAACTTTGCGAAGCGTTCGGCGGATATAAGTTAAACTCCAGGCGCTGTCAGCAATATTATGCTGGAGTGGGGAGAAGTAGCACTGCACTAACTCCATGAAGTTGGGAAGCCCTCTGAGAAATAATTACTGGTTCCCAGGCATATCACCCCCCTCCTTTCCCTGTTCCCTCTTCGAAGCTCCTCATTCCTATCTTGTTCCACCTCTGAGAACACAGTTAAGGCTCGGTTGAATCGCAAGGAGTTGGATTTCTGAAATAATTGTGTAGTACCTATTAAGAGGGATATCAATTGATATCGTATATGAATGGGATGAACCAAAGGCGATTCATGGAAAGGGTAAATTTGGAAGACAAAACTGAAAACGCACCTCCATTATTTCGTTTGTTGATTCGAAGTCGGGAATGAAGAGCGACTAGACGCGTGGGGTTGTTAACCCGGAGTTTACTCTTTCGACTATTTCATTTCCCAAGTAATGCAGGATTTCACTGCTCAAAATATTGGAGGACTGGATTTCAAGTCATGCAAAATTTTAATGTAAAAGAAATTACAGTATTTGATCAAAATACTAGAT
Source organism: Apolygus lucorum (assembly GCA_009739505.2). Lineage (NCBI taxonomy): Eukaryota > Metazoa > Arthropoda > Insecta > Hemiptera > Miridae > Apolygus > Apolygus lucorum. The sequence continues at coordinate 8,518 of WIXP02000072.1, forward strand.
ACCTACTATTAGGTAGGTCACTGACCAGTGTAGTAATCAAAATTCCATAGTATACAAGAAGAGAGGACTAGATGTTGAGTCATATGGAATTTCGCTGTCTCAAGAAGTGGTAGAATTATAATAAATTAGGGACCAAATATTTATGTATATAAAAGTGCCAAAAACGTTCAGTTTTATATTCTATGAAGTTTACTCGTATAAATTAGTATCGTTCAAGTTGAAATATTTTCCAAAATGTTCTGGCCCAAAACGTAATTTTTGAAAGGACAAAAAATTGGTTCATCCTAAAGAAAGGAAGGGAGTAATAAAAATTATCCTCTCAAGGTAACCAGCAGATAACCTTCAATAACCAGCAGATTCGACAAATCATCGATACGGGGCGCTTCCTCAATGTTATGGAAAACAGTCGTGAAAGTTATATAGGCAGATACGTGTTTCATTGTACAGAATATTCAGAAATATCGACATGTTAAGATTTTTGTGGTTATTGTGGAGAAAGAAGCAGATAGGACGTCGTTTCCTTCATCATCCACGTTTAATTTGGCTAGCGCTTTCGGGGAGAGCTGTGGCCCCTGTCTCAAGCCCTATGTTCAACCTTCAATCGTACGCACTCCATCCTCCATCCTTCAGCTTGAGACAGGTGCCACATCTCTCCTCGAAATCGCTAGCCAAATTAAACGTGAATGATAAAGGATAACGACGTCCTATCTGCTTCCTTCTCCACATTTACCACAATATGACTACAGAAGGAGTACAAAACAGATTTCTGGTGGTTTTGAGTAAGCTACGTATTCAAACGTATTAGTATTAAATATATGTGGTTTGTTCCGCTTGTTATATAAATACAATAATTATTATCTACGTACCTTATTGGAGAATCCATCGTACTCGACTTCCTAGTTACGACGGATTCTCCTATACGGTACGTAGATAATAATTGAAAACGTATTTAGTTTCCTCGTAGTTCTACTGGGTCTATTGAAGTTAGTCACCAAGTTCAACAAGAGTTTGAAACATAAAAAAAAACAACATTGCGGTTGATTCTATGAACCCTTGGATGCCCACCATAAACACAATTATTGCCAATTGACTGGATTTTAAAACGAAGATTAATATTTTCGTCAAAATTCAAGAGACTGATTATGATCAGTCAAGGTACCATTCAAGGTAAATAACACTCAAGGTACCATTCAATAATTGTTCTATGGAACAATTATTGAATGGTACCTTGAGTGTTATTTAGCGAGCCAGAACGAGAACTGTTTGTCAACTACATTGAAATAGAGGCTATTCAGCCCATCGAATGAAAGATTCTTCCGAAAGTTCCTGATCCAAGACGCAAACAAACTCAATTCGTTACAGGGCATTCCTCTCAGGCAACTTCCACTCACTACATTTGGCTCGAAACGCCACTCCATCCACTCGTCGGCCATCTCGACCATGCTGTCAATAAGCACCCCCGCGTGAGTGGTCCTAGGTATGTTTGCGTGGGTGTACAGTGACCGCACCAGTTTACCTTTTACCTCGCATTAGCTTTGTCAAATATTAATCAGCCTCTGTTGGCTCACCCATTACCAGAGAGCGAGAACAAACAGACATCAGCCTGCTTTCTCTCTTTTCTCTTGCCTAGAGCCTAAGAAGTTTCGCCGACGCTCAGCCGTTTTCTTTTAGCGGCCCCCAAGTTTCGGCTAATTTGGCGAGCGAAACCGATTCTTGAAACATTCAAAAGGCACGTGCCTACACGGAGTGTGTTGAATAGATTAAAACAAGTAAATAGAGGAGGATCAAGAGGGGAGAGGCAATTTCACATTGGATACTTAGAGGTATTTCAAATCAAAATAATTATTCTTCACGTTCTTCACTCTTCTAACCAACTGTCTTTCATGAAGTACAGTCAGTAATTTTTGTTTACCAGGTTTTATGAAAAATGTCCGTGTTTAGACGCAGGTACACAGGAGCGGTTTGGTGGTAACTTGTTCTACCTGACAACCGTTCAACAAGAGAACCAACCCGTGACAGAACTCCTACTGAGCAAACTTTTATGAATAATTATGGAAAAAAACTACCAGAATAGGTATAATTTTCAGCAGTCACATCGAACAGATGAAACATTCCTTCTATTTAGTAAATTGAGAATGTCGGCCGGCGCGTAACCGTTAACACGACGTAGATGAGGATGAGAGTAGATACAACTAGCCCGGAACCGTTAAAATGTGTGGGTTTGGTAGGTAGGAAGGATCACCCAGCCCGAAACCGTTAAATAATCGAGGAAGGTGTAGGTGGAATATTAAATTATCGAGACAGATATTTGGATTAGAAAGCGGTTTTTAGATACGCCGGGAAGGCCTTACATATTCCTGAGATAGTTGAGGGGCGAAGGGAGGCTGGCGACTCTAGTCTCGGCCGTTACTAGTGAGCATGTGGGTCTATTCGAGATAGCATCATACCTAAGTTTTATTAGCAAAATATGTTTATCTAGGAGGAGGTACGACAGTAACCATGAACCGTACATTGGAGTTTTGAATGTTCCACTCCCATGGAATCAATCCCGATTGATGAAATCTTGACGGTTCAACTCACAGAGGCCAATGTGATACTGTCAAAATCGTCAGTACAGTTGGATTCGGTCGAATTGATTCCAAAAGGTACTATACCCATTTTGGTCAAACGCGAGAAAAACGCGAAAAACCGTAGCGACCTGAAAAACGTGCTACAAACCAACGGTTTTAACTTTTATATATTTCTAAATCATAATACTTTTTTTGAAAAAAAAAAAGATCAATTAGTTCAAAGTTTAAAATAATTTTGAACGAAATTTGAAATGCCAGATTTACGGAAAATATATAGTACGTACATTTTGAAACAGAACGTGGCGTCTAGTACTTTTTGGAATCAAACGAAATGGATACAGTGCTTTTTGAAATCAAATGAAGGGGATAAAGTACTTTTTGAAACAAAGCGGATAAGAGTCCGGCTTTGTGCTGGATATAGTAACTTTTGAAATGAAACGGAATATTCACTCTCGTTTTTCAAGGGAATAGATTATCTTTTGCATCAAAACTCAATTTCGATGAAAATGGTCTTTAGTACATTTTGGAATCAAACTCCTCAAACTCCCTAAAAACATAATTATAACCTTCCCTATATACAAATGTCACTGAGAGAGCCAATTTCACCAAAACATCGTCATGTTAAATTATATCAGAGCCAAACAACTAAGAAATAGAGAAGGTTTACATTCTACAAATCGATATGATGAGTGTAAATAAGTGAAGAAAAATTCCCAAATCGGAGTATACCTAAGTGCAACGAGAGTGTAGCATAAACCTGTTAACTTCAACAGAACTGAACATTTTGGTACGAGAATCTTGTCAGCACAATGAAAACCACCAAGTTGAAAAATTAACTCGTTGAAGGAGGCAGCTTGGCTTCGGAGCCAACGATAAAACGGATTATTCGCGATTCGAACGACTTTGTATGTGATAATGGACCGCAAAAGTATAATGGTTTGGGAAAAGTTCAGGTAACTTGATGATCGTCCTTAAATAGTTTCATCCCATGAGACAAGGTGAGGATCAACGATAATTCTCCAAGTTTCTCAAATGAAAACTTTTCCCCCCAAGAAGGGAAGATCATTGCCGAGTTATGGTCCGCCTCCCTCCAGTGGATTTGTTGCGAGCTTATCTCCTCTATTGCTCTCCAGTTCCTTTTGCCCGGCACCCTCCACAGAATCCAGACGCTACCATCATCGACCACCATGCCATCATTGGCTCCACCATACCATTTTCAACCTTCCTGGAAAACTCCTTCTTCCCCACTTTTTCTCGACAGTTCCTTCCTTCCTAAAGGTAACTAGGTCACAGACCATTGCACTCACTCCCGGGACCACTAAGCCACCATTCCTCCCCTCTTTTTTTTCCTTCGTCGAAAACATCTTCGATGATCCATGATATTGTGCCCACCTAGATGTAAAACCCATAAAAACTAACTTCCGATACGGAACGGCCTTACTTATATTCTTTGGTTCTTCCGTACAAGTTGGGTCCAACAAATATTAATTCTCCTGGTAACATTATTGATACCGAACAAATCGAGTTGGGAAATAGCGTACATCATTAATAGTAACTCGGACGAAATTGGATCGAGAAGGATGTAATAACATGAATAGTAGAGGAGTGTCGGTCAGGAGTGAACGTATTGAAAAGACCTTATCTTCAAAATGACCTTGTCTGAACTGAACGGGTTGTCAAAAGAACACGGCCATTCGTTCATCAACCCACCAATCGAGTTTTCCTGAAAAATTCCAAGAACAACGACAGAAGGCCAACAAAACAAATTAATTTCCCACAACATGGATGTATAATGTATTAATACACATGCATGTTTGTACATGGATCATTAAAGTGTGGAAATGATATAGAAGTATCAACAGAAAGAAATAGATGGAAGTGGTTTTCCAAGCAAAAACGTTCGAATGAACTGTGGACTAAACACTCAAAGACTGATTCATACGATTCGAATCGATCTCTTATTCGTTTTTGTCTTTTAGCTCATTCCAGTCATTCAAATCGCCTCCTCACCTACTCATTGTAACTTATTCCGACTGGTTCGGTTTTTCTACTCAGCGTTTTTTCGAGTCACGATCGGGATCATTATGGATGTTGTTTGTTTGGTTCCGACTCGTTCGGTTTACAGACTCGCTCATTTTTGTGAACGGTTGGTTGTTTGTCTTGTGTGTAAACGTAATGAACGGGTGTACGGATTCAAAAGACCTGGTCTTTGTAATGAGTGACCGTTTGGGATTCGAATCCGCCAAATGACCTTGTATTACACATATCCAAACCAGCCTGCAAACAGCTGTTAGTCGGTCTGTATGTTGTTTTGTAGTTTCATGAACACCACTGAAGACCAATGGAAGAAGAAGCTCAGCTGAATAAATTGTACGCCAAAAATACTCTAATGCGTTGCCCCTATACCGCTGGAATTTAGTACCTAACCTCCTGGGAGTCACTGGCAGCCTTCAGAAAAAATTCAGCTACATGTGCGATAAAACCCAATAATCTCGTTTAATTTAGGGCGGAGGAATCCAGAAGTGACCAAGAGACCGACAAAAAACTAATTTGAGCTTATTGCTCTTAACCGACGAATGAAACAACTCGAATATTGAGAAACCGACGAAATTCTATATTGAGGTGATTGATTAGTGATATTGTTGAAGGAATTGACTCGAACGGGAAATGATCGTAATCCGATAAAAAAACGAGGGAGAGAGGTCGGTGTTACGCTAAGCTATCCGGACCAACCGGTCGAGAAAGCACTTGCAGCAGCGTCAATATGGAGAGCTCTCCCGCTTCTCAAAGGGTCTACACCTGGGGTCCAATCTGCGTCACATGGCCCTAACTGCTCCCACCCCTGACGCTAACGAGGGCAGAGTAAACAAAATCAGGGAAGGGTTGGTGGGAACGCCGAAATTCAAACCTCTCGTAGTCTCTCTCGACTCCTACTAACGTACTGGCTTGGGATGACACCGTGGGGTGAACCGATGCGAGATTCCGTGATGACAAAACAGTACCATCTCTCTATCACTCGGTTCCCAGTTACCCAGTTTCTGACCTATCATATCGCATCTACATTTAGAAAACGATACAAAATTTGATTCAGTCAACTCATTTTCCATCATCACCACCCAAATTTCGATTTAAAAAAACTCCCGATAACAACATAGGAAGATTAGATTGAATATAGCAAGATCTTTTATCAAAAACATCTGAAAATAGCACTTCATAATTTCTCCAACAATGCAAATCTGCATCTAATTTTTCCTTAATGGGGGAAACTAGACCTCAAAATGACCATGATCTATTGTCAATTATAATCTATCTATTTAAAAAAAATACTAGCGCTCGTTCATGATTTAACTTAGGTGGAACTCAGTGATAAAAACTCTGTGATGCTATGTGATATTGGTAAATAGTCCCCTTTTAATTTCTTCTTCTAGTCATTCTTGTGTTACCTATTGTTTAAGTCCTGAATTGTTTTGTGTTTTATGTACGTTACCTATAAGTACCTATGTATCTCCAGGCTGGGCCACGTGACGTACGGGCTTATGCTACGGCCGTTTTACTCAACTCCGCAAGGTAGTTGACATCCATTACAATTGTTATTTCAATTTACTTAGGTAGTAATTTTGTTTCGTCTCACCAACATTATGTGAGAATTTTCAATGCACACTGTGTTCTACGACAAATAAATCTTCTTCTTCATTCATCTTCATCTGTTTTTCGGATCAAGGGAGAAATTAGATCGATTTCTTCAGATTAGATTCAATTTTCTTTTTCATCCATGTCAACATTTTTATTAAAAGAAAACATCGATACCTCCTTTTAGATTAATATTTATTATTATACCGTCGGAAAGTTGGAGAATTGCAGACGTTTTTGATGAAAGATCACAAACGATGTCAACCAGGACCAACACTGCTCCCAATGACCAGCGGTTATAGTTTTCAGAAGCCGTGTTTTATGAAGTGTGTTCAACTCTGCATAACGAAGGCGATTAGTTGGGGGGGGGGGGGGGGGCACAGGGACACTGGCCCTAGTCTTTTCTGGTGAGAAAAATTCCCTAATAATTTCAAGTAATTTTGAATTGTCAAGCGATTCTCATGCAATTGGTCTTTGTTTGGTTTCATAGAAGAATCCTTTCTCATCTTATTTCTGTGGATCTAGCGATATTTTTCAGGTTTCCCTTTGAAATGAGGATCCAACTACAGGCCAGATTAGGATGTTTTACTAACCAGTGACTGTGGAGTGAGGAGGAATAGGGCCAGGTCCTATCTAAGCTCACTAGTTCTATACAACAGATTGTACTGTAATGTATTTTCAAAAATTGGCACAAGATTCTTTTCTGATGCCCTTCTAAACTAGGATGTTACATTCCATTTTCATATTTGAAATTGAATGTTATATTAATCTTATAATTAATTTGTATAGTAATTATAATTATTAGTATCACTAACATCAGTGATAGTGTTGTGTTCAGTGTTCTGCGATGGTCAGCTCAACAACCTTGTCGGGGATTAAATATCCCGAAACGAAGCTTTATGAACCAACATTTTCTTTCTACTGCCGAAATTCATCCACGAGTTCCATCCTTATACAGTCTCCTCACTGATTTGTGGACCTTTTCGTATGGCTGATTTGAATCACCTCAATGAAAGGAACGAGTCACATGAATCACATAAGAAATACCGCAACTACACAACTGACTTGACTTTGTTCTATCGATTTATTAGGTGACAACGTTAAAGAGGTCTCAGTCAGTCGCCGTTCGTTCCTCGTTCAGGGTCAGTATTTCGCGAAATTGAAGAGGCAAAAACTTTTGTACCTAAATTTGAAATTTTCAAGGATTTTAGAAATTTATTAGTGCACGGCCCTGGCGAATTGAAAAACTGAAAGATTGCCGCTGGAATCACCAAAGTCGAACAATAATTGCCAGAGTTATCCAGTAGTTTTTCCCATTTTTCTCTGGCAATTAGGTATGGTTCGATTTTGATGATTCCGGCGGTAATATTTCAGTTTTTTCAATTCCCTAGGGCCGTGCACTAATGAATTTCTAAAATCCTTCAAAATTTCAAATTTAGGTACAACTTTCCAAGTTTTTGTGCCTTCAATTTTGCGAAATACTAAGAACGAAAGGTGACCGACTGAGACCCCCTTAAAGGGTGTTCTTATCATGTTAATCAGACTTCGAAAGAGCAACCCTTTTGAGACAGGTTTGGCTCGGCAGCCCTTCCTGTGACTTGCAAATCCTCTTGTTGGTCGCCCTTCTGCACACCTATACTCTTGCCTTTATTTAAAGAGCTCTGGACCGCGGGTTCCAAAACCCCTTCCCTGCCAAGAGGTGGCAACGTTGCAAGGTGCTCACCTTGGGGTCTCAACTCACAACCCTTCGCGGTCAAAACCCATCATCCCTCTTCCTTCTTCCTCTTCTATCAACATACAATTTAATTATTTATCGTTCGGTGAACATTTTTTGTAATTTAAATTCGTAACGTACTAATTATTCTGATGAAAATGAGTCCAAATTTCCTGTAATTCGGCGAAGAGGGCGTAATTCGTTTGGGTGGATTGGCCGGGAGAGGGCTGCTGAGTTTTAATCGTACCTGCCTCGATTTTATACTCGATATGTTCAATTTTTCTCGCTGATCACGATTTTGGTGATGGGATGATGGAAATAATTTGTGAATCAAGTGTGCATTTGCAGAAGAGGGTAAACTGTTGGGGGGCTGGGGGGGTTCACGGGCGGAGGGGTCGCGCAGGTATACCTCGACCTTCCGCTGGGGCTGGGATTCTTGCAACGATGCCGAACCTTCGGGGCCTTCAAAAATCCCAGAGCTCTTTAAATAAAGGCAAGAGTATAGTGCAGATCCAGAATCTGCAGAAAACAGTTGAAAAACAATAGACCCTGAGGAGTTTTTTAATTTTTTGTATTCCAATACTTCTAATGGAATGAATAAATAATCTATGGTTAGGGACCTGATCCTGGTCCCTGTCCTCTCCTCCCTCCCTATCGTATTTACAATTTCATCTAGGATTTTGTGCTCCACTCCTAATTTGGACCACTGGCCGTCACCGCTCTTGTAGTGCGAAGGAACTCGAAGGTGAGCATCCCCGTCGAAGATGGAATTTCGAACTGTTTTGATAGCTGTGGACGTACGCTGCAGAGAGACTAGTTTGCCGTCCAGCTTTCCTACGGCTAGACTCGTCTCACATAGTTGAGCATCTAAGAGGATACACAATTGAATCACGAGGGAGCAAAGGCCGGAGCATTTCGCCCTGGGGACAATAGCGCCGTGATTGTTGGCAACATAACGAGCCTTGCGGTCAGACCGACAAGTGCCTTGTTAGCGGGGGAAACGGGAAGGACGGGCTTCGGGAGGGCGGAGGCTGTAGGAGTAGTAAAAGGGGAGAAGAAGCGGGCGATGAGAATCTCCCAGGAAAACCTAGCTCGGAGATAGGATTGTAAGAAATTTGACGTTGTAAACACCGAGTAGAGGCACCTCGTGGATTTAGGACAAAAAATTCGATGGTTAGGAAATTGAAATAGAAGCTAAATGACAAGAGTAGTTAGCCACGTAGGTGTGGCACATAGCACGAACAAATGGTTCTAATTTGTCGACTGCTTGATACTGAATATAGGTGTGAAGGCTCTTGAGGTTCAGTCAAATAAATAAATACACTGTTAGGCCCACGTTTCGGTATATTTATATACCATCTTCAGGGCTATAATGAAAAACCATTTACAATTTGGAAATTGTAAAAACTTAGATTCAGAAGAAAATTTAGGAAAAGACATAAAAAGGTTATAATATAACGAGGTGATATATAGAAATATTATATATATTCTTATATTATAGAAAAAAACAGCCAACACATTAAGTGAACGAACAAGATTACAGATAATCTTAGTAGGCTATAATCCAATCTGGTAAATTAACCTCATGTACAACAATTAAGTGTGATTGTATATACCTAGTGGCTTAGTTTAAGGTGTAAATTTGTAACGTGTAGAGAGTTGTATGTTTAATATTTTAAGTTGTAGGTCTAGTCGAGGGAAATAATTTACCGAGGGAAATAATAAGTTACCACACTTGGTTACCACGAGGTGCTACCTACATTATTTTGTTATGCACTTTTAGTTGTCAACCCGATTTTAGATGGTAGTATTGTGATTTAAAAAAAAAACTGCCTCGAATAAAATCTGCCTTTCTACGTTTCCACTTTAAAAAGTGCTGTTGTTTAAATTTCTGATGTACCTAGCCATAAGAATTATATTTACATCGGTTACAAGGTATGTAAAAATATCATTAATTTATACATAAAATGATAGTGTCAATGATCCATGCAAGAATGATGTTGTGCTGTATGTCTATACCCCTCTGGTTTTTCATTATAGCCCTGGAGATGGTATTTAAATATACCGAAACGTCGGCCTAACAGTGTATTCATTCATTTGACTGAACCTCAAGAGCCTTCACATCTATATTCATAGCACGAACTGCTGAAATAATACAATCAACCTCTTCGATAAAATATTTTTTAAAAACCTCGAAAAAATACACTCCTCGTCACCCCGAACTCGTAGATTGTCATCATTTCCTATTTTCAGTAAACCATACCAACATGTTGCGAGCACAGGATACATTTTGTCCATATTCGTGTTCTTCTCGTCTCCACCAGCTGTTAGAATACCCAATCGGCTATTGGATTTTCGAGTCCAACGAATATGAATTCTTCATGTGGAGACGGTAGAATATAAGACGTTTCGCTCCGACCATCAAGTATAAAGGAATTTCACATTATGAAAACATCCAATTGTGAATGCATATCAAGTCGATCCCACACAAATTTCGATTCTCCCCTAATTCAAATAAATGTCACTTGTGCTCGCAGTTCCCCACCCCAGAATACCGCCCTCAAAATAAACCTTTTGAGCCGTGAACGGGCAATCTATACAAAACTGAGGATGGATGGCATTGTTGTGGGGAAAAGCAGTGCTAAATGTCAGCCGCTCCTCCCCGACAAAAGGTCGGGAAATGGGACGAGGTAGGCTCAGGGGGGGGTTGGCCTGAGAGAGATTCCCGCTTGGCATTAAGGAACCACCCTTAATTCATATTTCCCTTGAAATGTCACCCCTTCCCTTCGCTTCATCCCTTATCCCCACTCGTTCTTCTACCTTTTCGGAAGTTGCTGTCCCAACGTTCCCTTTCATTCGCTTTGTACGTCGTGCCTTTCGTCGTGTTTCTTGTATCCTTCATGTAGATGTAGGTTACATGTAGGTTAGACTTGTTCTTTCTCTGAAGGACAAACAATGTCCAACACATGCGTGGAAAACTTGAAGTTCTTGCAGGAGGACAAAATTTGGGTCCTTCAAAATTGAAAATCTCATCTTGGGTTTCGAACTTCTTGGACAATTATGGTTAGTCATTCGTCAAATTCTCGTCAGAGTTGTGGCTTGAAATGGTTTCCTATGACTTTTATGTATGACCAACATCAGCCTTCTGCTCCTTAACGCAGAAGCCTCAAAACCTTTGAAATGGAGTAAGACGTTTTTACCCCCCCCCCCCACCCACTCACCGTCGCAAAATCGAACAAAAATTTTCCCTCCGCGGCAACTGGTAACTTTCCGTGGTTAAGATTTTGATGAAATTTGGTACATGGGCGCCATTTGAGGACTAGTTGTGCCGCGAAGCTTTCAACTAGATAGTGTCAGCACTCCTAAGGAGGGGTTGAAGACGTCCTGGCTCATAAACTTTATCATAAAGGTATTGTATTCTCATAATTCCAGAATAGTATCGACTACTAAACAATAACTTGAGGTAGGTAACGTCTAAAAAATCAAAATCGGGACCGAATTGTTCGTAATGACAAGAGAAAGGATTAATTTGTTGACCAGAATTATCGCTCTGAGAGGTCCAAAGGCCCAAAAATAGGGTCCAAGAACGTGTTTTTAGGGTTTTTGTGTATTATGACTATCGTAATCATAGTAATACATGGTATATTCACATTCAGAACTAAATTTCTAATAAATGTACAATTTCAAGAATTAAAAATAAAGCAAAATTGTAAATATTTTTCTACTCGAGCTGACGACGCAGATAGCGAAACATTCTTTTCCCTCGAAAGTTTTTCATATTTATAGCCTATCTTTTCTCTCCCCGCTGTTAAATTAAAAAAACTGAATTACATGTAATTTATACATATAATGAAAACCTGCTTATATTCGTTGTACCCAAGTTGTAGAACATAAATATGGACTCCTAATATCTTCCAATGTTGGTATCGTATACAGAGAATAGGTAATCGGTGCAGATTCGAGGTGTGGTTTTTAAAATGTTTACCCAAGGGGTTGATTGTATAATTTTTTAGTGGATGCTATGCCGACTGTGATATTAGTGGACGCTAGAGGTACTCTTTACCGCACACACATTTTACATTATTTCTCAGTATTTTTGGTTATTAAAATCTATGTTCAATAAATAGGAAGGATAGGAAAGGTGGACTATGCTATGTCAGAAATTATGGCTGTGACAAGGAAATACATGTTTGCGCTTGCGCAGTGGCTAATATCAGTTTGCAGGCCATTATTTTCATGGAGAACCATCTAAACCTTGATCCGCATAATCCCTGAAAGTTTCATCCCAATCGGATGGAAAATGTAGAAGTTATTGATGTTACAGGAACTCGGGACTGCATACCACCCACGCGATTCGTCACTTTCACACCTTAAAACTAATTATTAACTAGTCTATGAGTAACTAGTGGCGTGTACCATTTGTGTAGGGGGGTCTGATCTAGGACTGCTATTGGAAGTCACCGACATCAAACCAAAATTTACCGCCCTGCTTCAGACTCATGACAGGTGCGGTAAGGAGTACCGCATAGCGTCCACTAATGGGTTATCGTGCTATGTGCCACACTCAAAAGGCCAAACCCCCTCAAACAGCTAATGTATCGATGTTATATTTCTGAAAATTCGCTTATTATCCAATGATGCATGAATGGACTCTTCTTCACTAACTCACTTGTGCTTCCTTAGCAACCAAACAAATTGTTATGAATATTGAAGAACCTGCAACGTTTTCAGTGAACCTTGCGTGTATGAGAGGTAGAAATGGAAAAGACGTGATCTTGGCAGGTAGGTTATCCATAGAAGAAAATGATACACTTTGCGTAAAATTTGGATCGCTTTCATTTGCATCAAGCAGGTGAAACCTACAACGGGTATAACCGACCTTGGAATTTAGAGAATGAATTCTAGGTTATTCTTGTAATGGCAAATAGAACTGTCATGACTAGAAATAGGAATGACTAGAGCTAAATTGATTGAATTTATACGAGACAGAGTTGCAAAACTTATTTCTATCATATACCTCAAGTGACTAGGGAATAAATTCTCTCTCTTTTATTAAGATCCAGAATGCTTCTCGAAAGAAACTCCTTATTGGGAGCGGAGCAAAAAGTACAGTTACACTCCACGGAAGAGCGGACAACAGGAGGTCGTAAAAATGTCTTTTATTTCCCCGCCCGAGCAGTTTATGCTAAAGGATGACTCTGGAAAATGGGTCCTTATAAAACAAATTTAATGGAAAACTGTTGATACACGATGGGAGCAATAAAGCCCTCTTTTCGTTGGGGGAAAAGTCGGGAGCGGAAAAAGCGTTGGACGGGATCGGCTGTTGGGAGAGAAGGGAAAAGGCTGGTAGGATGAGAGCTGAGTTTTCTCCGGGAAAAACTTAACTCCATTACCCTGCCCAGTCCATAAATATTAACCAAAGAGCCTCAGAGAGGGCACTGCGAGGGAGAGGGGGGTAGTTTTGTTCGAGCCTCACTTCCCTTACCCCGTTTCTCCACCGAATACTATCACTCCCGTTAGGTTAGATCGAAGAGGTGCCTCAGTCCTTACATTTCGAAAATTTCCTCTCTCCCTCTCTCATCTCGTTTCAAAAGATAAGATTTTGCGCCTAAAGCCAGACGGTTTTTTTTTTCTTTTCGCAAAGCACCATAGAAGGTCTGCTTCCTATCTTTATAACTTTGAGTGAACCTTCCCTTGAAATCCAACTTCTTCACTTTCAATTCATTTCCACGCTCTTTTCTTTGAAGTACCCTTTTCGAAGCCATTACCTCTCATTTTATTGTACCTCTACTTATACAAAGCCCGTGCTTTTCAAGTTCGATCGATTTCTCATTCTATCTGGAATATATCCAAACTATACAAGTCTCATAAATTTCAAGTTTGCAGCAATCTGTGTGATAATTGGGTCGTGGGATGTACGTGCGCTTTTAACCAATGAGGTTGGTGTAACCACAGTATGTAAAGATTCCTCGACTTTTTGCTTTCGAGTCTACCAAGGAAGTGGAATGTAATAATTTGCTGTGTTGTTAATTATTGTTTATTCCTGGCCAAGCTGTTTGCCGGAGGAATATTCCCATCTGACGCCCCTGCCAACTACCTAAGGTTGGTTACCGACAAGTCGGTATAAGGAAATAACCTACAGGGGTCGATACAATTTGGCCTGAATATTAGGCAAGATTTGATATCAGCGACGATATTAACACATAGAAGACCTCTACCAAACCCTCCTGTGGTGTATTGATTCATCACGATTATGATAAAGTCGATAGCCCCCAAAACCTTCTACTAATCGGATAATCTAATCTCTGTTAATACCTTAATCTTCAACGTCGTTATAGGATTTTCCGAACAGAAGGGGGGTATCTTCCAGAAAATAGAGTATTGAGTCGGAAATACAAACCTAGACGAGGTCTTAGAAAAAGTCGAAACGACTTAGCGTTACGACGAACTGGAAAAGAGGGGCCGAGCCCCTGTGATGGTGCTGCTAGATTGGATTGGGAATTGCTCAGGTCGGGTCTTTTTATCAATCCCAAGAGGTCTCCACGTGATTTCCTCGCGTAAAAAAATACCACTTGGTATTTCCTCCCTTTGTGCTGTGGTGGGTATTGGCTCCCACGATCCGTACTCAAGAAGTGGACTTATTTTGTGTTGAATTGGTTCCTACATGAGGGACAGATGTTCACCAGGCGAATGTGTATACATGGATATAATTACGTGCCTTGATGTAAGAAAGTATTGATGATGGAAACTCTGAGGTTCTTATAAACTATGAATAAAAGACAATGAGACACGGCCAAAATAACACACGGCTACCATGACACATTCATCATGTACTTATAGTGACATTTTCGCTACATAGTCGTTTTTTGACTTACTTTTTTTTACTTTTGAAGGCCTTTCCCCTTGTCAGGGGTTGCCCCTTATCGCCTGACTCCAAGATCTTCTATCTTGCCACAGGTCATCGTCCAAAGATAGCCTTCGGAAAGAGCCAAAAACTCCTCCTCCATGTAACTCTAGGGCGGTTATTCATTCGACGCCCCCTCGGCGACCAATTCAACATCTTCGGCCATCTCGACTCAGGCATGCGCCTAAGGTGTATGGGTGTAATGGTATGGGCCATTCCAGGGTTTTTTTTCCAATCGAGCAACCACAGATTCTGGCTGATTGATGGTTTCCCTAATGGTGTCATTACCCGGCATTGGTGTGGGATACCCGGTAGCTCCGTCGCAACCCGTCCATCTCCACAACAGCCAACCTTTGACGATTCCTCTGGGTGAAGGACCACCCCTCTCCTCCGTAAGTCAGAATACTCTCCACGATGGCATTCAAAATCAACTTCTTTGTGGGCAGATGTACTTCCCGACTCAAGAGGATTCCATTCATGGATCGTGTTGCCGCCCTGGCAAGCTGGATACGATGTTCGATATCAGCCCCACTCGCCCCGGATTTATCGAGGATTGAACCCAGATACTTGAACTGGTCGAGGTTTACCCCGCCCACAACCAAATATTTTGTTTAACCACCATTGATGGTTAGCCCTGCAGCCTGGAATGCCTCGTTGGACTTCTTGAGCATAAACACAACATCACGCCTATCCTAAGCCATGATGATCTGGTCATCCGCGAAGAGCAGGGAGTGGATTGTTTGGGATACCCATTCCCTGGCACGACCGATTCCAATGTGAAAGGACCTCTTCTAAATAAATTTTAAACAGAGTTGGAGATATTCCACAGCCCTGTCGCAGACCTCTGGTTACTGGGAACGAGCCAGCCACGACCTTTCCAGTTTTCACAACTGCAGTTGTGTCCGTATACAACCACTGGAGTATGCCAATCATTGGTTCTGTAACTCCCATTCTACGCAGTGGTGTCCATGGACCGTGTCAAACGGCTTTTCCAAGTTCACAAAGATGAGGTGGGCTTCCTGTGCCTTAGCAGATACTTTTTCAGAAAGCTGGCGTACAACAAAGATGTTGTCCATACAGGACTTCCCCCTCGTGAATCCCTCCTGTTGCTCTGAAATCTTCCCATCTATCTGCTCTTCCAATCTGCGTTTAATGATTTTACTCAACAGTCTGCATAGAGAGGCCATTACACTGATTCCCCTGTAATTGCCCATATCTCGCTTATCTCCCTTTCGTAACGAAACAATCTTTAGAATGACCCCCACAAAGTCAAGGACAAAGTCAAGGCCCGTTACAAGGATTTCATGACAGCCAGACACACAGATATGAAACCAAATGCTGCGAATTATCACACTTGTCTACAAAGAACACGGCTTTGCCATTGTTACCACCAACCAACATCGATCGCATTTCGGTCAGCTAAAATTTGAACGGAGATTAGACCTCTTTTGCGATTCACACTCGTGTTTCTGATAAGTCCAACCCTTCAATTCTTCCAACCAAAATCTTCCAGGCAGAACTATACCCCAAATGGAACCCATACCAAATTTCATAAAAATCGGTCAATGCTAACCGAGGAAAGTGACGGACGGCCAAATTTTTATTAGATTTTTTGATTCTACGAACATTGAAACGTAAACCAACAAATTTTGAGGGGGGTTAAAATTTTTTTTCTTGGTCAATTCCAAAGGTTCATTATTGAAAATAATAAACCAAAACTATCCAGGAAGGTCTAAAACGCGAGTGGAAATTTTGATTTTCGAGAACTTTTTTAGTTAAACCTTGAAAAGTTCCGCTACAATAGAAGACTCGGGAGCATTATCTTGAGATTTTCGTGACGAATACGCTTTTGGGATGAACACCACATCAAAATGCGCTTCCACATCCATAAACAGGCCACTTTTGAAGTGATGTGAACTTCTCGTGTTTCCTACGTCAAGTCGTAAACTCCACAAAATAATGGAACGGCTTATTTCGCTTGATGACTGATGAAACTTCATTGCTCCGTTGTTTTGCACGATACCCATTTATTGTGATAAAAGCTTATTTGTCAGGGTGCTTCGCCTCTTCGCCCAAGTCCCCGTTATGTTTGTCACCTTAAATAGGAGTTTACCAAGGGGGGGTTTTGGCGCTTATGTGGGGACCGGGTGCATATAAACAACACTAACCCGCTTCTCGCTATCTCTGACTAAAACGCTTCGCCCTCTATAAAATTAATATTCGGGCTCTCTCTAAACATTATCTACTGTTCTCTCGCGGAAATCTCCCCAATGTAAACCGCGTAATGCATACTTGAATGAAGCATTAAACTTGTCTTTTATGAAGGGGAGGATTTTTCGTGTGGATACTGTTGTTCGGGATTGAAAATCGAGGACGTTCGAAGTAGGTACCCATTCCCACCAGTGTTGTACAAATTGACGAAAGTTCCAGGCCCGGTTACGTGCTACATCTATAATGGCAATGTAGCTCTTTCCTGGCATAAGAATATATACCTTTATGTATCTTGGGGGAGATTCTACAAAGTCTCCAAAGTACTTTTCACTCCCTACTTTTCCCACTCCCTCACACCAATTTTATGACCAGCAATCAGCTTGAAATTTTCTTTACCGACTCTACCTTCCTTATCACCAAATTCTTACTCCTAAATTAGTTTAATATTTTCAATAACAAATCTTTGGAATTGAGAAAGAAAGAAACTCTCGAACCCCCTCAAATTTTGATATTTTACATTCCAAAGTAGTTTGACGTCGGATCCCAAAATCGAATTAAAATGTTCCCTTGCCTGCACTTTCCTTTGTTCCATGGACCAATTTGGACTATAGGCTCCGTTTGAAGTGGTGGTAAGTGTTAGTCACTCAAAACCGTCGGTTGAACAATAGAGGTTGACATTTTTAAAACGCCCTGGCTCGAAAACTTGCGTATTGTTTTTTTCATCAATTTTAAATAATGTCGAACTTTTAGAATCGAATGAGACCACCCAGAGCTCCTTAGGACCAATCGTTCACTCCTATAAGGACTTGAAGTAGGGACGATGAAAAAGCAGATGCATGAGTGTAAATGAAGATCACTGACGGAAACAAGCCAAATTTCCGTTCAAAATTAAGCTGATCGAAAAAAATTATTGTTCTTTCTTCGATTAGAGTCTCATCCCTTCCTTAGTAACCAAGAACCAAATTTTGTTATGAAGATTAGGGAACCCATAATTCTGGATAACGATATTTTGCTGTCCAAATAAAGTTGATAGTGAACCGTCCTTAATATGATAGGTGCTCATAATGGAGAAGCCGTGTTCTTTGCAGGCAAGTGATCTATTCAGAAAAATGATAAACCGTTGTGTAATTATTGCAAAATTTTTCTATACTATTAGTCATAGTGCAGGGAAAATTTCTGGCATGATTCTTCATCAAAATACATAAATAACCTCTCAAAAAAGGGATTCGTGGAAGTAAATTTCTCCAGTGTTTCGCCAATTGGTATTTGCTGTTGAAATTTCAGTGACGAAAAAAAAGTCATGATTTGACCTTGGAGTGAGGGAGGGGAAGAGGGGGTCCAAAATGGGGTCAAAATCACGTCCAAACGGCTGAACTATTCATGTATTTCACTAAGGGCAGAACCACTTCCATACTGACTTTTTAAGATGACTTTCCAATCGGTTTCAAGGCCTACACACAGTGGAGAACACATTCCACAGTTAAGAACTCCAAAGTACCAACAGTGGAGATTATCTATTTACCTGTCTAGATGTGAATGAATTTAGCAAAGTTGTTTATCTTGTATTTTACGACACAAAGCGATCATGGACTATACCGAGTGTGTTGAGCGATTTTCACTGGAATCACAACAATTGCCACCATTACTCGTTTCGATCCCCCATTTTAAAAAATTATTTCAATCTACTCAGCCAACAGATCTCAGTCTTTACAAAGTTGGTATCCGAAATATCCACAAATACCGCCCTGACAGCTCGTGGAGAGCGGCGAAGTTAACTCGAAAACTTCAACGGGAAGTGGAGAGGAAACTGGAAAAAGCGATGGTATGAGAACAAGCGTTTAAAGTTTTGAAGAACTTAACCTCCCTGAAGTTTGTGCCATTCATCATTCTCTCCTCTCGTCTCTCAGCCTCTGCGGCATCGTGTGGGAAACGTTAGCGGTAACAGGAAAGGGGAACGGGACTGCCCACTGTCCACTCTCATATAAACAACTTTGTGATATATATCAATCTCCAGCCAACTAATACATTTATCTTTTAGCCTTCCCTATCTCTGCTGTCGGGGTCCCGAACATTTTTCTTTCTTTCTTTTTCCTTTCTTCCGAGGAAAGTTCCTCAATGGCAAAGGGGAGAAATAGACTTCGAGATCGCAACTTTGAGGCAATAGCAAGACATGTTTTGAACGATGTCTTGAAAATAACCTGAACGCGTCGATAAAATTAAAACTACGTCTACACTGTTAGATTTAATACAGTATACTTGCCAATCACACTTGAACACTATACAAATCAAAGGGCAAATTTTAAAACATATTAATAGTAATAAAATGGGTTGAGTGCTGGAAAGAGTAGTGGAGTAGTACCTAGTAGTAGTAGTAGTAGGGGCGTAGAGTGGAGTGGTAGAGTAGAGAAGTACCTATACCTAGTAAAAAAAGTAGTAGATAACTGAAATATCTATACCAATACCAAGTAGTATGGGGTAGTGAAGTACCTATACTTGATATTAGAGTAGTGAAATACCTATACCTAGTAAGATAAATGCCCTATACCTAGTAGTAGAGCAGTGAAGTACCAATGCCTAGTAATAGTAAATACCTATACCTAGTACTTAGTAATGTGGAGAAATACCTGAACCTATACCAAGTAGTAGTGAAGTACCTATACATATAACAATTAGTAGAGAAGTGAAATATCTATACCTATATCAAGTAGTCCAGTTGTGAAGTACCTATACTTAGTAGAAGAGTAGTAAAGTAGGTACCTATACCTACCTAGAAATAGAGAAGACCTCACTACTCCTATACCTAGTAGAGGAGTAGTGAGGTAGTAGGGTAGTGAAATAACTATACCTATAGCAAGTAGTACAGTACTGAGTACCTTTACCGAGTAGTAGAGTAGTAAAGTACCTACATACCTATTAGTAGAGTAGAGAAGAACCGATACCTGTACCAAGTAGTTCAATAGTGGAGTACCTATACCTACTAGTAGAGTACCTAGTAAAATACCTATACCTATACCAAGTAATAGAGAAGTGAAATATCTATACCTATTCCAAGTAGTACGGTAGTGAAGTACCTATACCTAGTAATAGAGCACCTACATACCTCTTAGTTGTGTAAAGAATAACCGATACCTAGTAGTACAGTCGTGAGGTACCTACAATTATTATAGTGCAGTGGTAAAGTAAACTGCCCATGCTGACGTATAAGTTTACTCGATAAAAATCACTACGAAAGGCCTATTCCACGACGAAAAAGTGATAGGGCACCTATAATTAAACCCCATCACCTTACCAAGAGATGACCTCTAGCTTAAACTTGAGTCTGAACACAGCTGGACTAGGGATGGGTATCGATACTCGATATTTCAAAATATCGATACTTTCGTACCGATACTCGATATTTTAGTATCGATAATGCACTATCCGATATTTTCGGATATCGATACTTTGGATCCGATATTTTTAAATATCGAATATCGATACTATTCTCGCGGAAAATTCAACATAATGGCTAAAAAATGAAGAAGATAGGGATTGGTCATTACTCTTTGGTTACACAAATAACGTTTATATAATGGGAAAAAATCACTCTGCTTGGACTCATAATAGTAAAAAATGAATAAAAGTTGTTGAAAAAATTATTTTTCATGAGAAAATTGGATGATATTGATAGTTTGTGACACTACAGTATCGATACTCGATATTTTAAAATATCGATACTCATGCCCAACGATACTTGGGATATCGATACTCGGATACGATACAGTATCGATACAAAATATCGATACTTTTATAACGATACCCATCCCTAAGCTGGACTCATCAGGATCAATAATTGAAACCCGGACTCTCGCATCTTGAGTGAAAAGCTCTGGATTCTTTAGGTATGCCAAAGTTTTGCATGTCGAGGTAGACGAGCACGTTAGGATCCTCGTATACGGATGAGCACTAGAGTAGTGTTGATTCACATACAAAGACTACGTCCCTGAGCCTCGCAACACTTCATGGAGTCTATCATGACCTTAGAAGAGTCTTCTATTGGTCTCAGAGGGAATCATAATAATCGTAATTATGAACAATCATCATTGAGGAGTTTGAAAGGTTCTTACGACCATTTTCATCGAAATTGAGTTAACATTTTCCCAGGGTTTCAGGGGGAAGTTTTTCAGCAAAAGATAATCTCGTTCATAATCATGTTAAACTTCGAATTAATTTACCAAAAATATTTACCTGTTATAATTTAGAAATATACATATAAAAAAAAACATAATTTGTTTAAAGCATGTTTTTCAGTTCGCTGTGGTTTTTCGCGTTTTTCTCACGTTTGAACCTTTTGGAACCAAGCTCCTCGATTAGGTACATCCAAGTTCAAATCTTTAAATTAATATTGCAGAAAATAAAGCATGTACTATGGTTTGAATAGATATAGGTAGTACGTAAATACACATAGGTAGTACTTAAATACACACTATTAATTAGAATCAGGCTTAGGAAAAGGGCCGATAGGTACGTAGTTGAAGGCTCCTCCTGAAATACATAATAGTCAGCCATGTTTTGCTTGGCGTCGCTAGATAAAATTATAGTGAATCCAAGCGTATGAGCATTAAGCGGAGAATGGACATTTATTTTGATACGTAACAGCTGCGAGATTGTTTTTAAAAGACGTAAAGGAAAGGTCATAAAAGGTTGAAGGTGTATGGATTTTTCATACCCGTCAGGTTCATTCTCTGCTCTTGTAAAATGCAGAACATGGTATTACGAAGTCGCGTATTTTACTAAAAAGCAAAATAAAGGTAGATAGCGCTGCCAAGGCAGTTTTGGAGGGGCTTCTGGGGAAGGGAAAACGGGATAACACCCTTGCAGAAGGGGTTCAGCGAATGTATATTAAGAGTGAAGCGAAAGGACTGCTTGTTTGCAGGCAGGTAATAATGTTGTGTAGCCTAGTGCCTTAGACCTGTCTTGAGTCGAATTTGCCTACCAAATGCCCCAAGGGTGGGGAGAGTATTCGCTATTAGTTGCCAAGCTTACCTTTGCTCAGTTGCCAAGACCCTTTTCGCCTGAGTGCCGGGTTGCAAATGCTGAGGGAAGAAGGGTGGCTTTGAACCCCTCGTTCTCATTATGAAATACTTTTTATCATACTGACACGTATCGAGTGGGAAATTTCTCTGGAAAAACCAGTCCAAAAATTCATAATTTTATACTATTGGATTATTTCATCAATCCACTAGACCAGCGGTTCCCAACTGGTGGTCCGCGGACCCCCGGGGGTCCGCGAGGTATGGCTAGGGGTCCTTAGGATATACAAATTAAATATTTATTTGCAGCTTCGGAACGTTGACTTCTGCTTCTGGCTTCATACGACAGCTAACGCTAGCACACTCTAATTTGGCTTTATGTATTTCAGAGATGTCAGTTATTGCTATATTGTTAGTTATTTGTTTCTAGTGCTCACAGAGTACTGGAGACAATTTAGTGCTAGTGGAGTTTGCTAGTGCTAGTGCAGTTTGCTAGTGCTAGTGCGGTCCCTGACCGAGTTGTTTACATGTGTGATTTTGTGCAACATTTAAGTGATTGAAAAGCTTTGTTTTCACGGAAAGTTAATTACGCGTACGTTATGAACCGTTGGTTAAAATGTGGATCGTTAAAACGGCCTAGGCATACAGATGAAGAACGAGAAAATGTTTCGAAAGAAGAAAAACAAGTGGGTGTGGCACATAGCTTCCTCGTATCCATAACCCGATTATATAGATGATCCGATGCACAGTAGTTAATCTGAAAACACGAATCTCTAAGTACCTTTCACTACCCTCATAGGGGACCATCTACACGCTAATCTGGACAATCCTAGGAAATTTCATCAAATTCGGATGAAAAATTAAGTGAGTAGGTGTATGTGATTGGATCAAAAAAATACTTAGCCTCGGCTGGGATTCGAACCCGCGACCCCTGGGGGACAGTTGAAGTTATGGCTGTTACAAGGAGTTCACGTTTGCGCATGCGCAGTCGCTTCTATCAGTCCGGGGATGATGATTTTCATAGGGGACTATCAACAACCTAATCCACATAATCCCTGAGAATTTCATCGAAATCGGGTGGAAAATGTAGAAGTTATAGTTGTTACAAGGAAATTCACGTTTGCGCATGCGCAGTCGCTACTATCAGTCCGAAGGTGGTGATTTTCATAGGGGACCATCTACAACCTAATCCACATAATCCCTGAGAATTTCATCGGAATCGGGCGGAAAATGTAGAAGTTATGGCCGTTACAAGGAAATTCACGTTTGCGCATGCGCAGTTGCTTCTATCAGTTCGAAGGTGATGATTTTCATAGGGGACCATCTAAATACTAATTTGTAACATCCCTGAAAATTTCATTGAAATCAGATCAAAAATGTAGAAGTTATGACCGTTACAAGGAATTCACGTTTGCGCATGCGCAGTCGCTTCTATCAGTCCGGGGATGATGATTTTCATAGGGGACCGTCTACACACCAACCCGCACAATCCCTGAAAATTTCATCGAAATCGGACAATAACTTCGTATAGTTATGCGCGTTACAAGGAATTCATGACAGACACACAGACAGACAGACAGACAGACAGACAGACAGACAGACACGGAAGCAAAATTGTTCAGAAAGGTCTAAAACGCAAAACGCGAGTGGAAATTTTGATTTTGGAGAACTTTTTTTTTCGTCCTTGAAAAGTGAAAACAAAGCTTCCGCTACCTTGGTAGACTCGGAAGCAAAAGAGAAACAATTTCGATGTTAAGTTAATAAGTCAGTGACTCTCGAACCGAACTTGCTAGTATCTCTTGAACCCAACTCGTCGGCGTCTCTTGAACCTTGTAAATACTCTGTATTTTCACGAATAAATCCCAAGTTTTATAGCATTAGTTTGATTTATTTTTTCACATATTTTTGTTCTTTTTAGATAGTGGGGGTCCTCGTCATTGTAGTACCTTGATGAAGGGGTCCTTGGAAAAATTTAGTTGGGAACCGCTGCACTAGACAATGGGGAATGAATAGTGTAGATTGTCAACGTATGTAAACGAACTTATTGAGGAAAATTGTTGCAGGCATTACAATTTAATGTCATGAAGACTTGAGCTCCTTTGGCGAGCTTTAGGGGACTACTATTGAAATCCACTTGATAAAATTAGGAAAAAAATGATCGTGAACTAAATAAAACTGTAGCAATTCTGACAGCAACGCCAGAATATGGAAGGATATTGGGACATCTAAAATCGTTCATTTTCTCATTTCAAATTGTCAAACTAAAGGGCTGAAAATTCTTGGAGTCCTATGCTATGAAACATGTAGAAGAAGAAGTATTTAAGTGTGGTTGCAAATACGAGATGTATTATTGATCCAAACTTGAAAGACTGATTCTACGACTTATTTGCAACAACTTTTGTCTCTTAACATTTTATTCCAAAACCCCCATCTACTTAGACCAACTTTTTTAATTTTATTATTTTTTTCTTCATATTTTTGATCTTATTTTTCTCAGATTATTCTCAAATTCAAATCTAAGGATGCCGATAGAAAAGGCATTAAATTTCTTTTTAGCAGAATATGCAAACAATGTTTTTTGGACCAGGAAACTACGTAACAAATTGAGCAAAAGTGATTTGGTGGGAAGACTCCGGGGTCTACTGCACCGTCCACCCACCACCAATCCCATCGTGAATCCTCGCTTTGTTAGAACGTCAATTTAGTTTTAAAAAATTCACGTTTTTCGCGTTCAAACACAAATTTTTCTCCTTAATTCGATTTTAAAGAATTGTTTGGCTATAGCGTTGGTACGTTGCTGAAGTGGAGATTTTCTTTTTCGGAGAGAGGAACGTTCAAGAGTGGATGAAAATATTCTTTAAAAGTACTGTAAAATTCAACAACTTACAAACTTTTGACTTTGCCTGCTAACGTGGAAAATGTTGACTAAGTAATGAGCTACAAGGAAATTCAATACTCTTTCCATTGGTATCCTCGAATTTGTACAGTGTCCCCCCCCCCTACCTAATAAAATCGTCCAGATAGTGGTAGTTTTTCTTTTTTTGAATCTTCATGATTTTTCCCAAGGATATCAAGTATGACTACGGTGTGCAATCGTGCGCAATGCACACCAACTCCTTTTTTTCAAATGAGACCCCCCACTTTTATTGCAGATTCGGATTCTACGTGAAATTTCACGAACATTTCACCAAAATGTTCATATGCAAAGTACCCAAGTGTGACAGATGATATTTTAGTATTTTTTTAAGCCGAATCACGTGGTGGTGTTACTTTTTTCAATTTGAATGCATTTTGATCAAATTATCGACAAAAACCAACTTTTTAAAGAAGAAAATGGTTTTTTTTACTCACTACTTGAAGACCTATTCAGTTAATTTCTGAATGTTTACATGTGGAGGGTTGGTACCAACTACAAAAACTTCTATTCTAACTTCCGATTATATTGGGAAAAAGTTTCCAAGTAGACAGGATGGTTTTGCCCTTAAAAACGACCATTTTCTTTCTTAAAATCCTTCATTTGTCAAAAGTGCCAGTTGAAATGAATCGGAAAATACAAATCGAAGAAGGAATGGACACTGTACAGAGATTGACATAATTATAACATAAGGACCTAAATGCTTGCATACGAGTCTGCAACACATTGGGACATTTTCATGTGTGTTTTCTTATTGTATTTATTACTAGGCATATCTCACCCGTGCATTGCACGGCGGGGCGTACAGATCAATTAAATGTGCCATAAGAGAAACCGCCCACCCGTGGGTACTTGATTGAATACACAACAAGGTAGTGAAGTAAGGTTGTTAGTTCATGTACCCAAGCATCAAAATAAGAAAACACTACACTGTGTTGTGTAGAGAACAATCAACTGAGTCTATTCTATTTATTCTTCGCGTGAGCAAGTTTTCGTGACGATTTTTCAGTTTATGTGCCAAAGCAAAGACATGAAAATGTCAAAGTTTATTTTCCGTCGATAATTTGATCAAAATTCAGTCAAATTATAATCTAACATCACCACGTGATTGAGCGTAAAAAAATAGCAAAATATCATGTGTCACACTTGGGTACTTTGTACATGCACATTTTGACGCATAAAAGAAATCGGTCGAGGGGTGAAATGTTCATGAAATTTCACATAGAATCCGAATCTTCAATAAGAATTGGGGGGGGGGGGGGTCTCATTTGAAAAAAGGAAGTTGGTGGGAGCTGCGCAAGATCGCGCACCGTGATAACCACTATCTGGACGATTTTAGCATGAAGAGAGGGAGAGGAGTTTTCGGGAATACCCTGTATTTGAAGATCAAAAATACGAAAAAATTAAATTTTAAAAAAGTGGGTTTAGATGGGTTTTCCGGAAAAAAATTGTTGCAAATTGGTCGTTTCTGAAGTTCGGATCATTAATTCTGGGACCATTTTCCAAGTATAAACTACACTAGAAGGAAAATGTTGAAGAGACAATGCTGAGTCTGAATCGACATTGATCATTCGTATTTGTTCCGAAGGACGCGAGTTCTTCTCACGTAAGAAAGAACCGCAAAGTAATGAATCATCCTCTGCCTCTCCCATGAGAAGTCAGGATGAGAATTCATAACAAATGCGTGGGTGATCATTCGTCTCTGTAGCTTTACTACAAGACGCCATCACCATTTAAGGGTTGTTTAGTAATTTATTATCCACTAAAACCGTGTTGAAGGTTTTGATAATAAAGAGATAAGACCGTCATTTCATATTCGTGAACTCCTACGCGGATTTGCAACAAGCTCACGTAGGTATAACTTTAATAAGGAGCTTGCAAGGTTATTATTACTTCCACTCGTGGAGAGGCGCATTCATCTACTAGAAACTATTTCTACTACGTATCATATCGCTGAAGTGATATTCTGTAAAATATTATGGTTATAACATTCAATGATTTGGGCTTTCCTACTGGAACTACTCGAGCCCCTCCAACTTTTTCACTTCTAAAATGTTGACGAAAGTGTTTTTTTCTTTCATTATTTGGTCTCTTGTAAGAATGGATCAGTAACAGAGTATAAATTGAGGGAATTAACGGATCGGTTTACCCCGTCTGCAAAGCGTCGAAATCTCGGATACTTCAGTTGACTCAGCTTAAGCGCTGGATAACTTTACCTTTCTATCTTCACGCTCGCAAAAGCACTTGGTGCAGTGAGCTTCGAAGGTCCCAATCTCGGATAATGGCTCCAAGTTTACGCCATTTGTGTAAGCTAATTGCGGCGACCCTCCAAAGTTCAAGTTTACCCTTCAACACTTCAACTCTTGTCAATGTCTGACTCCGCGCTATCGCTCATTATAATAACCAATTGAGTTCCTCGGCTTCCCAGAATTCATCGATTATTCCATCTAACTTGGAAAATGAGTATACTTCCAAGTTTCAATAACGAATTAATATGTAGGTTTACAACTATTGTGGAACTTGACTGTGTGGATACTTGGTGTCCCAAAAGAAGGTAAGTACTCGTAGGTGGAATTGCATTTAGGATCGCTTCACGACAAGATACGTCAGCCTTTGACGAGATATCAAGGAACCATTTCTAACCACAGAAGGTAGATGGTAGAGGCCTTCAAACAAAGTTTTTGAGGTTCTCTATGGCAACAATATGAAAAATATTGTTGAGAAAAAGGAAAAATACTGAGATATGACGAAGGTATATCGGGGAAGAGAGGAGGGCTTCAGTTTGCAAGGAAGACCGCGGAAGAAGTGGCCTGTGAAGAGTCAGAGCTAAAAGATGAAGGTTGAGAGCTTTTAAGATCGAGCTCCGAGAAGTCAGTGAGTAAGGAAGTTGAAGGTTTACTGGGTGAGCTAGGAAGTCTTCTATCCGGTTCATCCTGTGGCCCAGAAATGAGGTGAACAGCCTCTCAGATTTCACAAAACAGGCACACAGAAATTCAGGGATGAATGATCAGCGTTATGTTGAGTACTGAAACTCGGAATCCAATCTCATAGAGACCATGGCAGTTTTAACATAAAGTCAGGAAGGTCATATCAGCTATGCTTACCCAATTGAAGCTCTGAAGTATGGTACAGCTTCTTGGAGGCCATTGCAAAAAAATTGCTAGGTATCCAGATCATTTAGTTTACCTTCATTCTTGAAAATTACTGCAATTCGACATACATCCTCCGTTGGAATCATTGCGAGAGAAATAGTCGTACATCACACACAAAACTGATAGACCAGCTCTTCGTTCTTTTTGATTGATGGTCAATAGATACCAACAATCCAACCACCCAAAAACATAGCCAGTACCAAAAACATGGAAATCAACGTTGTGGCAGCCAAACCATCATCCTTTCATATCACCCACTAAACACTCCGATTCAGTAATTATAATCGGATTGGTCTACTAACCATAACTGTTATTGAAGGTATATCGTAAAACGCTGCAAATTATTACACAATGGTTTATCATTTTTCTATGTTGATCACTCGTCTGCAAAGCCACCAACCATCCAACTTGAGGAAAAACATCGATCGCATTTCGGTCAGCTAAAATTTGAACGGTGATTAGGCCTCTTTTGCGATTCACACTCGTGTTACTGATTTATCGTACGTCGAACCCTTAAATTCTCGTAGGGAGCGAACGGTTTGTCCCACAGAGCTCCGCGTGGTCTCAAAAAATTCTAAAAATTCTATATAATCTTAAATTGAAGGAAAAACAATACCTTTATATCAAAATTTTTTGAGTTAGGGCGTTTTCAAAATTCATTTTGGAACCCTTAGAAGTGACCTACATCAACCAAAATCTTCGGTGCACAACTAGACCCCAAATGGAGCCTACATACCAAATTTCATCAAAATCGGTCAATGCTAAGTGGGGAAAGTGCCGCGGACGGACGGCCAAATTTTTTTTCGATTTTTGGAGTCTACGTACCTTGAAACGTAAACTATCAAAATTTGAGGGAGTGTTGAAACATTTTTTTTCTTGGTCGATTCCAAAGGTTCATTATTGGAAATAATAAATCAAAATTACCTGATTTCAGATGTTTTTGCATTTTACCTCGCCATTACTATAGATGTTAACTAGTGAAGGACTACATAATCAACTTTACCTTATATGTATTAGGTAGAGAAGTATGAAATTATGATATGTAGTCAGAAATTGATAGCTATAGCTAAAATATTGTTCAACATTGTTACATTGTTCGATGAATTCAACGATAAATACTATTCTAGTCATGGGGGAAAAAGTTGAATAGAGTAGTAATCGTTTTAGCCGTGATGTACCTTCCAATACCCATGTCATGTTGCAAAAAAAAAAAGAAAAAAAAAACTGGACAATGATTCCAGAACAAGGCTCTTGTCCCTCTCACAGTATGATTTATGGAGGTTTGCCATCGGGAATCTATGTATAGGAGAAAAAATTTCAACAAAGCCTATTCTCCAACGAGCTCAATCTCCGCACTATGAAGGCTGTACGGTGGAGGAAATATGTTTTAAAATAATATTTTCAAGGGGCAAAGGAGGGATAAGAGTGGAGTGCTAGAGACACAATGGCCATTGTGGTATTATAAGCGGGTGGGCGGCATGTTATGTCACCACCAGACAATGACGGCGGGGCTCCACAACATGTTTCACATTAATTAAAACCAGTTAAACCGAGGAAGCCATGTTTCTATAGACGCTTCCTTCTACTGTATCATGTGCCGCTGAAGTGATTATATCATACCAATATTAGCTTCGTGATTGATGGGGTGCGCCCTCATTCATCGGTTATCTCCAACGCCGTCTTTCTCAACACTGTTGGTTGGAAGGCCGATTTTTGGTACAAAACTTAGATTTATTTTACATTTATTCATCCACCTAACGCTTGAATAGTACTTGTTATGTCGGCGTATCGTCGTGTGAAGGCGATGGTCTTCACGTCGGCTAGTCGATTTCTATTGGTCCCTATTTCAATGAAGGTGAGGTATGGGACAGCACTTTCTGCCCAGCGCGTTTCCGCCTACCGCATGCAGGAGTGCTTAGAACTTTAGCTCATCCGCGATCCTCGGCACGATTGCTCGCCGACCGGAGGGAGGCGGTACATTTACCTAGGTCCTATTGGGGGAAGACAACTCCTAGGCAAAATGGGAGCGGAGGCTGGCGCGATGAGCTTACAGAGACCTCCGAAGAACTCGGGGCTTCGAAGAGGTGAAGAAGGAGAACAAGAAATAATCAAGTCGATTGTTAGAAGACGAATGCATGAAGTTAAACCCTGAATCCTCCTTTTATACTACTTTAACAAGGTAAAGGGAGAGTGGAGGATGGTGACGTCAGATGACGTGTTTGTCCCTCATACCTCACTCCACCTACCTGGCATGATGAGACACTCAGGGTTTCCCTTGTGTCCTTTATTGGAGAACTAACATATACGAGTAAATGAGTCATCACAGTACTCATATTTTGAAAACTAGTGTATTAGATACTGTGGATCGTAAAATATCAATTAGCGAATCCATCATGAATGAAAGTACAAATTCAAACAAATATACGAAAAACGTATTGGAAGCCTTGACCTCTGACCTCTCAAGGTCGGAGTGATGACAGCGGCACGGAGGCGCCCTTGGTTTTGGTTGTACATCGGATGAATCAGGGAATTATGGACCGGTTTTTTCAAACACAATTTTATGGTGAATTTCTTGACACTACAGTACTACAGAATCATTCATCTAAATTGTTCAAACTATTCGATTTGAAAAAGGGGGGTGCGCCTTGATTTTTTTTAGATTTTTAATCGAAAGTAGACTAGATTCTGAGAATTTTGGCACCAATCGCGACCTTCTAGCGTGAGTAGATTTGTTTCTATGATTTTTCAAAGTTTCAGCTGTTTATGACGTCACGCGACTCTCTCGCCTGGGTGGGACCCCCCAGCCCACTGTGACGTAATAAACGGTCGAAACTTTGAAAATTCATGGGAAAAGATTTACACACGCTAGAAGGTCGCGGTTGGTACCAAAATTCTCAGAATGAGGTCATCATTTATTTAAAATGGGATATAATTATAATATAATTATATTATATGATATTTGCAATTGTTCCAGTGTTACAGGCGAAGTGAGAAATCCATGGAGAGGAGGCTAAAAAAGGTAGTGGGGGAATGTTCTGGACTAGTGGTTCTGAAAAAAATCTCGAACTGTCAGAACCAGTTCGAAACAGTCCATACACCGAACTAAAAATCTCGAACTGGTTCTGGCGCTGAGCATACGCCTCAAAAGGGGCGTGGTCAGTTCGAACCGTTCAGGACTGACTGTCCAAACAAACGTACAGAATACTGGAGACAAGTAGGACTCAAAGCTGCTGGGAGCGCTAGTTGTGCCTTTTGGTGTGCTTCCGCGAGACTCTTCTGGTGACGTCACGTTTCCCCCACTGGGGAGCGTGAGCACACCTCCTCTCTACTGTCCTTGCTCTTGACCCATTCTAGATGTTTCTGATGACACTTGTCTTGACAAATGAGACTAAAAAATAATTACCAAACGGTGAGGTACAGTCGACAGGTCATCCTCGAAGGCAAAGATGGAAGAACCCATCACAACCTTTACCTACCTACTTATTTATTTACCTGTGTGAAACAATATAAAGCCCGAAATAAACTCTTACCTATATGGATGTTTTTTTATTCAACTTGTACTTTATTACCAACCCATATAATTTCCTACAAGTATTTTCTACTTCATCATTTGACCAGATCGTAAAACAAGAATGAGTATTGAGAACTTCAAGAAAGAAAATATTGGAGAAAATAATTGAAAGACTGTTACAAGGAAATTCAAGTTTGCGATGATCTTCATTGGATATTTTTGACAGAAAAACTTGTCTAATCGCCTTATTTTTATTAGACAAACAAAATAGATGGTAGTTGACTTGCTGTACACTATTTTCAGTAGGAAAATCTGATAATAACTGTGGCTGAGGGGCACTTAATGTACCTCCGGCCAGCACTCAGGATTTTGCACCATTGAGTGCCATTGTGGGCCTCAACTCAACGCTGAGTTTGGTTTATGAATACCGTTGAGTGCGCCCTTAGAAATCGCACTGAGTGCTCCCTCAGGGCGCCCTCAAATCTTGTCTATGAATACAAATGAGTGCCCGCCAACCCTTATCGATGCGTTTGAGGGTGCACTAAGACTTAAGTAATGACTATGAATTCCGCCCTACGAGTATTAGTTGGTGATGAACGATTGCTCTTGACCCATTCTGGATGTTTCTGATGACACTTGTCTTGACAAATGAGACTGACAAATAATTACCAAACGGTGAGGTAGAGTCGACAGATCATCCTCGAAGGCGAAGATGGAAGGTCCTGAGAAGTACACCTTCCTACTTCTCCCGAGCTGAACTGGAAGGGTACGAAGCTGAGGGAGGGTTCGAACCAGTATATCTCAAACAGACACGCAGTTAGAGTGGGCAGCCATACATCTTGACTGTCCCCTACATCTTAGCACACAGCCCCCTCCTCTCCGGGCCTTTCCAGAATCCCTCTTGACTTAATTCACTGCTCTCCTTCCCCCGGTCCATGACTGTCACACCCCCTTTCGAGTGGCCCGTGTCAATTACTGGGTCCGTCGCTTGATGACTTCATCGCCACCCCCTCTTTTTGTCCAAGGGTGAAAAGTAAGATCGGGAAGGGAACGGAGGCGGGAGGGGCAGTTTCATTATTTCACCCTTAACTGCGTGGCCTCCTTCTCCAACTTGACTATAAGCTCCCGAGCCAACAAGAAAGAAATCCTGCTTTTACAAGAACCATTAACCAACTAAATCTCTTCAATGGATTTACCCTGACGCTTAAAAGTCCCGTCTTACAAGATAAACTACTTTTACGCCACTCAGAACCTCTTAATGCTATGAATGCTACACACCACGCTCCTGAATACTTTGCAACCCCGGCATCATCAATAATTATCACGAATACAACAGGAATGCAACAATGAAACTTGTAACGAACGTTCCTTCATTAATAATCCTGCAGGCAGGAATACATACAGCCCAGTAAATAAAGGGGTCCGAGCTTGCAAAAAATGGAACAAGAGATAGTTTTTCAAGGATCGTTTGGTATAGACGATTTCATCAGCACGCATTGGGCATGCGCCGCCACTCATCAGTGATATCACGCGTTATCCATCTTCGGACCAACTCGCCGGCCAAGCTCCCTTGTAATACTTTCTCGCCTCACATATCTGGCGATTCATGAGCATTAATTCCCTACTCCAAGTTTTTATTTTAAGTTAAAACAAGTTGTTAAGTGAAAATGTCCGGAGTAGGAGCATACTTTTCCGTTCATCCTAATACATAAAACACCAACCGTACGTATGTATGTATAGAGAGAGTAGTTAGTGGCGGGAAGAGTTGGAGGAATCAAAGGCGATAGGAGTTGGAGTAGTCGGTGGCAAGAAGAGTTGGAGGAATCGGTGGCGGGAAGAGTCAGAGGCGAAAAAAGTTGGAGGTGTCGCGGGGGGGGGGGGGGGGGAGAGCGTCAAAGAAGAGAGCTATCTCGCGGGAAAAATTCCAAACTGTGTGATATCTTCTCCTAATATGTGGAAATAGCCCCTTTGTGCGTCAAGGAATCGACATATAATCTACGACTTGTTTTTGCCTGCATTTAGCAGGCTTTTCAGCTAGTTTGAACATAAATAGATTGTCAGTGGCACTTCTCCTATTACCTGATGTTAGATAAAAAAATGTCATCGATTTCTTTGATGATTTTTGTCTCTCTTCTTTGAGATTTCCTAAAGCGCACAAAAAATTCTCCACTAAATTTAAAATGGTTTTGGTTACTCCGGTGACACCTTGGGACAAGTGTGAAATTCCTAAGATATTTTTGGTGACTCTTGTGATACCTTAAGGTCCAATTAGGGTTAATAAATCCCAATAATTTCCTATCAACATTTTTTGTTGTATAGTTTGACCATGTAGTCTTCAATGTTGAGGAACGATCTCCACCAACTGTGTACTTTTCCAGTTAAAACGAAGATCCCAACTCAAGTCACGATAATTTTTTTATTACCTCCCCCTGCAATCTTTTATCGAGTGCCTCGGCCTGATCCGTAGCTGAATGTACTTCGCCAATTTGCAACTCTACATGGACAATGGTATCATTAGTAACACCAAAACCATTTCAAAAACTCCAAAAATATCCCAAAATTTCACCGGAATAATTAAAATTAATAGGCAATTTTAAATCCAATGGGCAGCCGAATTTTTGTGGAGTGTTGTAAGTCTCAGAATGGAATTATGACAAAAATGTCCGAGGAAATCAATGAAAATTTAAAAAAAATTGTTGGCAACAAAATTGTTGACTTACAATAGTAATTTACATAATGGTTCAAACAATTCAACTCTGTCTATTAATTTTTAAATCGTAATTTACCTACTTAAATCTAGTTAATCTGGTGACATCTTGGGAAAGCAGTGGAATTCACAAGATGTTTTCGGTGACACTAGTGACACCATGTCTAACTAGGGTTAATTATTATTTATACTTATGCGTTTTTCTAATAATAAAGAGGACTAAACTCCATCCAAATGTTAGCTGGCCGAAATTCGATCGAAGTTTTTCTTCATGTTGGTTGGTGGTAACAGTGACAAAGCCGTGATATTTGCAAACGAGTGATCGATACAGAAACCTTAGAAGTGATTGAGACAAACCAAAAGTTTCGCGGCACAACTAGACCCATAATGAACAATTGGTAAAAATGCTTGCATACGAGTCTGCAACACATTGGGACATTTTCATGTCAACCACTACACAACAAGGTAGTGAAGTAAGGTTGTTAGTTCATGTACCCAAGCATCAAAACAGTTGAGTGTTCTCTACCCAACATAGTGAGTCTATTTTATTTATTGGTCGCGTGAGCAAGTTTTCGTGACGATTTTTCAGTTTATGTACCAAAGCAAAGACATGAAAATGTCAATAAAGTTCTCGGCCTCAAACGCAAGGACAACGATGTACAACGATGAGGAAACACAAATCATCCTGAAATTATTCTTCCTAAGTACAGCACTATTCAGTATAGGGCCAGTAATAGGGCGGCTCTATTGTCACTAACTACCACTCAGGGAGCGGGTCTCAAATCAAACTTTCTGCCCGCAAGGCTCAGACTGCCGCGAACGAGCGGGCTCAACGGCATTGTGGTAGATTGGGAATGGTTAATTACGAATGTGATTATGCTGAAACAACAAGATTTATGGACTAGCCGAGTGACCAATGCAGGTATGAACTGAAATTACAGACATGGGCGCACACTTGGCACTCGCCCTTCGCACTGAGCTTCCTCCCCTCGCTTCTCTGCAACGCTCGCTAATAGACTCCGGCTTTCCCATGCAAATGCGACCCTGGCACGGTGAATAGGGTCGGATTAGCCCACCCGCAGCTCAAATGTAACCAAATTGCATTTATCCAACGGGCCCTTTCAGGGCAGCGTCAATGGCCCTAACACATTTAAATATGACCACAACGGGGCCCCCAGGACCTAATGCTTCCCGAGCTAATATCTCATGTTTCCAGCTTCTCTCTCCCCGCTCACTCTCCGCCTCCTCTTAACCCATCCGAACTAATTTCCATCCAACTCGCCTTTTCCTGAAACAAGACGTACCACAGAAAAGTTCGCATCTGTAGGTACTACAGGCGATTTCAGAAGGCAACGAATAATCAAGTATTCATCAGCGGCATCGCATATGTACGACAGAAGTGTTGATACCCCGACCACAAACATACAAGGGCTGTGCAAAAAGTAAGTTTCCAAATCTACAATAGATATCGAAACAATTCTTTCTATTGACTTTTAACACACATGTGGTGGCCATCCTGCGGCTATGATAATTTGTTATTTGCTAACGGCAGGGCGTCATTGACACATATGTCACACACATATGACACGTATGTCATTTCTGCGCTACGGCAGCAATTTTGGTTTTTTCGCAATATTTGTTCAATGGTTCGTCCGGTTTTGATGAAATCCATAACCCGATTATATAGATGATCCGATGCGATGATTGGTGTTTTGTTAATCTCAAAACACCAATCTCTAAGTACCTTTCACTACCCTCATAGGGGACCATCTACTCGCTAATCTGGACAATCCTAGAAAATTTCATCAAATTAAGATGAAAATGTAAATGTCATGGCTATTACAAGGATTTTACGTATGCGCATGCGCAGAGGCTACTGTAAATTTTAAGGCCTTAATTTTCATTGGGGACCATCTACAATTTAATCCGCGTAATCCCTAAAAATGTCATCGAAATCGGGTAGAAAATGTGGAAGTTATGGCTGTTACAAGGAATTCACGTTTACGCATGCGCAGCGGCTACTATCAGTCCGGGGGTGATGATCTTCATTGGGGACCTCCTACAACCTAATCCGCATAATCCCTGAAAATTTCATCGAAATCGGGTAGAAAATGTGGGAGTTATGGCCGTTACGAGGACATTCACGTTTGCGCATGCGCAGGGGCTACTATCAGTCCGAAGGTGATGATTTTCATAGGGGACCATCTAAATACTAATCTGTAACATCCCTGAAAATTTCATTCAAATCGGATGGAAAATGTAGAAGTTATGGCCGTTACAAGGAATTCACGTTTGCGCATGCGC
The DNA here is from genome assembly GCA_009739505.2 of Apolygus lucorum. Lineage (NCBI taxonomy): Eukaryota > Metazoa > Arthropoda > Insecta > Hemiptera > Miridae > Apolygus > Apolygus lucorum. The sequence continues at coordinate 45,147 of WIXP02000072.1, forward strand.
AGTCGCTTCTATCAGTCCAAGGATAATGATTGGACGTCGTCTAACACTAAGCTAAGATCTTTCTACGGGTCGATTTTTCTCCCATCAGACACTATGGGAAATTTGACTCTTTTTCAAAGGTGTAATCAGATTGAATTTGCATATGAATAATCCATATGCAAATTATTAAGGTTATTACAGGTTATTAAGTAATTATTACATTAAGGTTTAATTATTAAACCTTAATGTCCTGAGGCTGCAGCACTATTCATCCACTTTCAAGACGATTTGTGCCTACCTTATATCAATTGTTTGAACTATCCTCAATATCTGCTTTGAACTATCGATTGTTTGAGAAATCATAAGAAAATCATCAACCCCTGGGATAATAATGTGACATAAAATAGGTATACATAATAATTCTCGTTCATTTTATCAATAATTCGTTGCTTTCAAGTTATTTCTCCAATCCTGAAGAATTTTTTTTGGTAAATACCGATAGCCAACCCCTCTTGAAGTATCTTTGCAGAACCTCACTACAGACTCCCCTCCTGAAGTATCCAGAAAGATACCACGCAGTTTTCATCGAATTGAAAAAAAAATCAAACCACTCGATCAAAATCAGTCACTCTACGCCTCTTAATTATTAAAAATACACCAAAATTATGGGGAAATTCTGAAAAAAAACGAAAAACGAATATTTTGAAGTGAGAAATTAATGGTTAAAAGAATTGTGGAACCAAATTTAGTAACCAATTTAGTAACGAAAAAAATCTTAAAATTTGTCAAACCTGGAAAAACAAGGAACAAGGAAACCTGGAAAGACATTTTTTTTAATTGGAAATTTGTTGTAAAATCGACTTCCGAAGTTTGCGGTCCTCAAGATCGGACACTGTGAAGAACAGTCATACATCAACACCAACGTCAGCCATACATCTTACAAGTAGGTACTGGGAATGATAGCTTTTCGTGGGATGAGAAGTGGCAGTGTGAGCCTCTCTCCTTTGGAGTGGGTTGACGGTTCTAAGGTGGAAAGGGGAAGGGGGGGAAGGATATTAATTTCCGACCTGATGTCTCTCCCTCACGCCCCGTTATAGAATCAATCATAGGAGGGTTTGAGCGGCCTGGCGGAGTGGGGAAGAGATATGATGAGACTTGCCTCTGCAAGTGGGTCGAGGAAACCCAGTCGAGAGTAGGGGTAAAAGATAACCGGGGGTTAACGTAGGAGAGGAAGGGGTATCCGAGGATGAAATGTGGCGAGATGACTGGCGCTTTGATTATTAAACTCTAGCTCGCGCGATACCCCTCGCCATCCGACGAAAATCCCGTCGATCCAACATGTTAACCTTAACTGGCGCATGAAAAATGGTTAACTGGTTACTAATTGAGCACGTTTTCCCTGGAACCGATTTCACGTGATAATTGCATTATCTTTGATGTCGTGTGAGGTTATTGTGGCTGGAAGGCGAAGAGGGGGATGACCTCTCCCTTCTACCACCAATATTATCGCATTACTCCAATATTTCGGATCCCTCATACCACGTAAAATATTAACGAATTAGCGCTCCGTGTTCATGTTTTGAATAGTCTCGATAAGACAGAAATTAACATTCGGAGCACGGGTCACGAACGGAACAGCTGAAATATCATTTAACCACAACCTTCCAACAATAATCGTAAAGAGGACGACTCTGGAGACCAAGAAATGGCACGGAAAGTCCCTCTCCCTTCATTACCAATATTAAGTACCTGCTCCTACTATCTACTTCATTCAACACAAATATTATCTTCTTTTTGGTTTATTATATTAACCTTTGGAATCGACCAGGAAAAACAAATTTTTAACACCCCCTCAAAATTTGATGGTTTACGTTTCAAGGTACGTAGAATACAAAAATCGAATAAAAATTTGGCCGTCTGTCCGCTGTATGCGGTACTTTCCCAACTTAGCATTGACCGATTTTGATGAAATTTGGTATGTAGGCTCCATTTGGGGTCTAGTTGCGCCCCGAAGATTTTGGTTGATGTAAGTCACTTCTAAGTATCAAAAAATGAATTTTGAAAACGCCTTAACTCAAAAAAATTTGATATAAAGGTATTGTTTTTCCTTCAATTTGAGTATCTATAGAATTGTTAAAATTTTTTGAGACCACGCGGAGCTCTGTAGGACAAACCGTCCACTCCCTACAAGAATTTAAGTGTTGGACGTACGATAAATCAGAAACACGAGTGTGAATCGCAAAAGAGGCCTAATCTCCGTTCAAATTTTAGCTTTCGATGGTTGGTGGCTTTGCAGACGAGTGATCAATATAAAAAATAATAAACCATTGTGTAATAATTTGCAGCGTTTTTTCGAAGTGGGCCTAAGAAACCCTCAAGTTAGGTTTTTATAATATGATTACAGTTATCACCCTTCCACCATTTTTTTTCGCCATGTAGTAACGACCGATAAAAAGGCTCATAAAACATGACGTCATTACGTCAACGGGGCTTGGAGCCTGGAACGAAGGGCGTCGCAGAACGCAGAACTACTTTCTGGAAGACGAACATAAGATCTGGGGGTAACGTTAGTGCTGTAGCGGCAACAAACCCCCGTTTAGGGAGCGGTTATGTTCGGGGAAAAGGCCGATAACCCTAAGGGTCACGTTTTTTCAATAACCGGGAAGCAACGGGTATAAGGGTAAGGTAACGGGCGTGGAGGAAGGGCGGAAAACAGGGTACACTTCTTTCTCCGAGTGTTTCGCCACCGGTAATGGGCACTCCACTCCACACTCGGGCGGGGAAAAAGTGTTCTTTCATCTTTTATTTTGTAAAGGGAGGAGGAGAGCAGAGAAAAAAAAGAATAATAATTCGGTTTACGGGGAGATTTTTGTTCGGGGGTGAAGCTAACGGGGTTGAAGGTTTTATGGAAATATGACTCACGCGTGGGTTCGCAGGTTTTCCCCTGTATAATCAAAAATCTGAGCTCAGCCCCGGCAATTCCACGCCGACAACAATGGGTTGAAATTAATGTCCTGACCACCGAAATAATAAAATACCTCGTGCGCAGGTACCTATTTCCGTGAAAAGATTTTTTTATAACCCCTGGTTATAACGGAGATGTTGCATTGCGTTTAGTGGAGATAAATCAGCTGGTTACCCAACTCCCACACCACATCCGAAAACGTTGCAACGAGTGATAGGCTCAGATACAGCAATTCCCTTCAAGCGATAAGATAAGACACGGATGATCATCCGACTGATCAAGGGTGAAGGAAGAGTTCGGGAGATCCTGATCGTGTCGTGTGTATTCATAAGAAGTCACCGGCACTATGTTCATTTGCCCTACCGCAGCAATGAAGGTACTTCTGGATCTCTCGCCGCTACATATCTATGTATACGGCTGGGATACATAAGACTGGGATCAAGGGTCAACCACCACAAAATTCTTGAAAAATATGAAGGTGGGATGGCTCTGACTGTATCTGATCTTATGATAGAAAAACAAAACTTTGAAATACCTTTCAAGGTGGTCATTAATGATAGAGACCATTGGAAAAAGGGGGTGCCCAACCTTGCACCGGGCTCTCTTGTGTGGTATACAGATGGATCAGTCATGTGTGGAAATCTGGCATAGGCATTAAAGGCCCTTCGGCCAGCCTTATAAAGTCTCACGGGACGAATGCCACAATCTTTCAGGCAGAGGTCCATGCAATTCAACTGTGCGCTGAAGAAATGCTGAACAAGCATATCAACCAGGCCATTGCTTCGCACACTATAACCTCGATGCTGGTCTGGGAATGCCTGAATACCCTTGAAACTGTGGCCCAGGTCACCCTACTCTGGATTCCTGGACATGAGGGTAATGAAACTGCTGATCGTCTTGCAAAAAGAGGCTCAGAGTCCCTGCCAATTGGGCCGGAACCATTCCTGGGAACCACCAAAAGCTGCTTACAGAATGTGGTTAACAACTGGGAAAGAAATGAGCGAGTAGAATACTGGCAGAACCTCCCAGGCCTGAGACAGGCAAAACTATTTGTGACGTTCTCTAAGAAACGGGCTAAAGAACTTATAGCTATGCCTAAGAAGGACGTCAGAATACTTGTGGGTCTGCTAACAGGTCACTGCCCACTTCGCTATCACCTAAAGAAGATAGGCAAACTAACAATGAACATCTGCCCTCATCTGCGACACTGAAACGGAAGATGCCGAACACATCATGTGCCACTGTGAAGCACTGGGTCGAGCTAGATACACAATCTTCGGAAGTGATGTCTTAGCTCCTGACACCACCTCTAAGGTGACCTACACCGATATTCTCTGCTTTGCCAAAATGTGGGGAGAAGGGGTGTTCAGTAAACCCTTAGTGGGCCCTTAGTAGGCATAGCCTGGAGGCACTCCACAATAGATCTTGTTGGTCGTAGTGGGAGGAGTTTGTATATATAATATTATAACAAATATTCTATGTAATATTCATAACAAATGCTGGACTGGGAACACCTCATGTTTAGTTGAATTTAGGGCCTAATCGTGTCCATGTTGAGCAGGAGACTCCTGCAGGAGTGTCTGTTTCAGAGTAGTCAATGAAGGACATTTAAAGTATGTAAAAATTTTGAAATCCACATATTATGCAATCATATTTTATAAGAAAATTTAATTTAGTCATTGAATAATGGACACCAGACACCTAATTGTACTCCTAATTGTATGTTATAATTTAATTTCATTGTATTTTGTATCGTATTTTTTGCATTTTGTACTGAATTTTATATTGTATTTGGTATAGTAGGTATATTTCAATGTATTGAATTTCATTGTATTTTGTATTGTATCTAATTGAAGACCACGGCCGAAAAACAGTCTGTTACATTTTTTTTTGTCGAAAATGAGTTACCTATTGGCATCAAAAGATTCGTATTCATATTATGGATGCCATGACGACGAAATCAACATGAAATGAGGTCCGCGATTGACAAGAAATTTTCTTGAAGAAAAACAGTCACCTACAGTAACCTACACAGTTACAGTAACCTAGCGCCATTTCGTATTACGAAATTCGTAATCTAGATTGAATTCCGCTGTCGCTTTTTCTTGGTATTCATCACAACAAGAATGTTTTCAGTTCAACAAATGAATATTTTTGCATCAAATGGTATTCAGATAGGGAAAAATAAACTTTAGCTTTTTCATACTAAACAGGCAACATATTATACAGGTCCAAGATATACAGCACAATCATAGTCTGGAATGAACTTTAAAATAACAAGCCTGATAACATAATAACTAGGCGGACGAAGGAAAGCGCTGTTCAGTTTTGCATGTAAAAGAAGCCTTCCTTGGCTCGGAGGGGTAACATGATTTGCTTGCGACTACATTGTTACTGCATGCGACAGTAGACTTTATGGAAGGGTTGTTAACAAGTTGAGACCGTCCTTCTTCAAAGAAAGCCCGAAAGGAGAGGGAGAAAGGAAATAGGGAGATGAAGAGGGAGAAGAAGAGGGAACTGAAAACTTCTAAGAGGAGGATAATGTGGAATAGTTCGGATCCAGGGGGGCTCTAAACAGTAATAAGTGTCGTCGGAAACCTGAGAGGAAACCTTCAAGTAAGGTTATGATGGAGGACACGGAGGAGAAGTTCGGCTGGAGAGGACCTCCAAGATATTTTTTCCCGTGAAGGATAGAGAAGTATTACCGGTAAGGGGAGTTATTTTATCGCCTTACTCCCGTTTGCCCAGCAACCCCGGCCTCCATCACCGCTTGATGCATTATGCTCAAAATGGTCGTTCGGAGGAAAGAAAATGGTGGGAGGTTATGGGCCCTACTAGAGTTAGCAGCTTTTGATAAACCTATTCAATCTATTGACTCTGCGCCGGATTCATCTTTTCCAGGAATAGAAACTGCAAGGTCATAAATACATCTCGTATAGTTATATGCGTCTTGGATCCATATTATTAAGAAATACGACAGAACGGAAGTGAAAATTCTGATAGGAAAAATCCCTGTTCTTCCTTACAAGAGATCGAACTGAGAAGATATCATTCCAACAAGCAGAATTCGGCGATATTTGCCCTCCAAGCAAACTCATTTGGAGTTATTATTGACGCCTGTATTGTTTATCAGTCGAATTTATCATTTCTGAGTACAAAGTGTTTCCACCTTCAGCTTAGGAGAAATCCACAAGTTTTCATCAAAATCATTGTACATCGTCTCTCCTTTTATTTTGCTTCCGAATCTACCAAGGTGGCAGAAGCATTGTTTTCACATTTCATGGTTGAAAAAAAATTCTTCAAAACCAAACGTTTTTCTCGCATTTTGAGTTTTAGACGTGCCTGAAAACTTTTGGTTTCATGTTTGTCTGTCATCCTTACAACGGACAAAACTGTACGAAGTTATTAGGATAGGAAAATTTAGAGGAGGAAAAATGTCTGTTCTTCCTTACAAAGATCGAACTGAGAAGATTTCATTCCAACAAACTGACTTCAGCGTTATTTGCCCTCTAAGCACACTCCTTTCGAGTTATTATTAATGACTGTATTAATGTATTGGTTGAATTTATAATTTCTGAATAGAAAGTGTTTCCACCTTCAGCTTAGGAAAAATCCACAACCTGATTCCATCAAAATCATTGTATTTGTACTTGGTCTGTCCCCTTCTATTTTGCTTCCGAGTCTACCACGGTGGCAGAAGTATTGTTTTCACTTATCAAGGTTGAAAAAAAATAGTTCTCTAAAATCAAAATTTTTGCTTGCGTTTTAGAAGTTCCTGAAAAATTTCGGGTCTATTTTCTAGAACTCCTTACAGCGGCCAAAGCTGTATGAAGTTATTGTGGAAATCGCTGGTTTTATTTACAAAGACCGAACCGAGAAGATACTCGGTATCAAAATTGAGATTTCCAACCCCATTTGAAAACGATTGGAGTCTATTATGGACGCCTGTATTATGCATCAACCGAATAATTATTTCCTGAGTGCAAAGTTTTTCCGACTCAAGCTCAAGAGAAATCCACAACTTAAACGGCATAGGTGAACAAGCAGAACCTGTTTTGATCGAAATCACATTACATCGACTCTCTCCTTTTATTTTCATTTTTCAAGGTTGAAACAAAACAAAATATTCTTCAATATTACAATTATTACTCACGTTATACGTTTTAGACGTGCCTGAACAATTTTGGTTTCATGTCTGTCATAAATCCTTATAACGGGCAAAACTATAATGAAGTTATCGTCTAATTTCAAAGAAATTGTCAGATTCGGTTAATTGACAGACCCGCACAGGGTTAGATGTGCAGATGTTCGCCTATGAGGGTAGAACAAGGTACTTAGAGATTGAGGTTTTGAGATTAGATTAACTAAGCATCGGATCACCTATACAATAGTGTAATTCATACGAGTAAGCCACACCCACTTGGCAAAATTTTTTTCATTCTATCGAATGAACATTTTGTTTAGATTCAAACTCGTCAGGTTACAAGATATTAAGTATCCAAAATCACACGGCATTTCGGTTGTAGAGAGCTCGCGGCGGCTGTTATAACGCGATACGCCCGGGTTATGTTTAGATACGGTTAACACCGGGATGGTTTCTCTCCTCTCGCTCCACCTGCTTACAAAAACATTCGGGTTTCGCAGAGTAAGGGCTGAAAAGTGATCTCCTGCGAGAGGGGAATGGAAAACCAGTTTTAGAAGTGAGGCAGGCTTCGGATATGACGGTAATTAGTGGCGCCTGCAAAAACACCAAAATACTCCCGACTCGGTTTTTCGTTACCCTCGGATGTTTTTTTTTCGCTCGTCTTTCTTACATTATATTTATCCTTTCCATTGAAATTCAAACGTAATAAAAATACTCTGTAAACTGGAGGATATAGTCATCGAATGAGCGAAAGTTGCCGCTCCCAGCAATATGTACTCCACGTAAGCCACGTTCCCATAATACCGAAACATTTTGCAAACCACATTAAACAGACTATTTCTCTTTCATTAGATTAGAATTAATTTCTAGTTCTAGAAAAATATTTTGAAAATCGATTCGCAAACATGATGTTTCTTGAATAGTTGACAACCCTTTTCAACTCCTTTGATTCTCGAAGTGAGTGCTGTATTTGAGTACTCAAATTATCCATTTACTGCCCAATACTTTACTTTACTGTAAATATTCATTGATAAGAAAATAATCATGTTTGAACTCCCCCGCCGTTTCACGAACCGTGATTTCAAATCTACCGCCTCAACCGCCAAGACCCAGTTCCAAAGCGCCCCAACAGAGGTCAGCGCTACCGCCTCGTTCTCACCCCGATTAAAAGCCATATCCTGACAAAACATAAACCGGAATATAATAACCAGTACGAGTACATTTTAATACAATCAAAGAACATTAAACAGTCATTTTCCGCAAAGTACTAAGTCAGAGTGGATCACCGTTTCCAACCCCCCACCCCGTTCCACCAACTTCGTCAGTCCAGATTCGATGTATGACCCGATTAATATAATCAAAAAGCGTCAGAAAGAAAAACGGTATTTTCTTATATTTTCAGCTACTATTCTGGAAAAATACCAAGACATTGCAGAAAAGTGACATCCCTACGTGATTGAGCAAGAAAATAGCATTGAATCAGGATTCTAGGAGTCCATTACGTTTTGGTACTGAAAAATCAAGAGTACCTAGGTTTCAAAGTGCATAAGTAGTTGGAGGTGCCTGCATGAATACTTTGTTGATTCACTTTTATCGTTTCTTTTCACGGTTTATTGTGATCCGACTTACTTCCGTGATCTTTGGTGGTTTATTGAACAAAATTGGCTTTATTGGAGTTCTCCTTCTGCAGGAAGTAAAGGCTTTATTGAGAAGTTGGACTCAATTGGACTGGCTTGTAAGACATCGAACAGGTAGCCCCTAGTGGAAAATTAGGAAAATCCCTTAGTGAAAAATTAGGAGCTATTCCATAGAAAGCTAGATTTTCGAGGTAATAAAAACAAGTTTTTCTTACTAAAATTTAAGATATAACGTGACTCGGGAAATTATTACTTCAGTTAGTGTTAATGTTGTTGTGACGTTGCCTAGAAACGAGAGTAGAATGAAGTGGATGAAATAATAAAGTAAATATCAACTCATAAATTTATTATGAGTTGATATTTATTTATGAATGCGTGTATTTTAATTACTCTTGAATAATTTACGGTTCAAACTCTATTTGAACGCTACATAAGAATGTTTATGCAAGTTCAAGTTTGCTCTCTTCGCACAAAACCGCAATTAAAATCTCTGCTAATTATTACATCAATATATTATTCATCTGCGAAGAATT
>WIXP02000073.1:0-44823 GCA_009739505.2 Apolygus lucorum
AAAGACATATCCATGTCGAAAAACATTGGAATCGAGCGATACTCCCCCCCCCCCACCTCCTCTCGTAATATGTTGGTTTACGTTTCAAGGTACGTAGAATCCAAAATTTACTAAAGTGAAACTCGAAAGTACACGAAGAAGAAATTTCTCCCTTAGAGGGAAAAACAATAGATCATGGATATGTCCATTGTCGTAGGTTTTATTTGAAAATTAAAATGATGAAATAAAAGACACACAATATATGTACCTACCTATTACTTATTCAATGAATAAACAGAATTTTGAAGAAATAATGTCGAACAAATAGTTTATTTGAATAATATGTACCAACCTATTACTTTTTCAATGAATAAACCGATTTTTTTTCAAAAGAAAAAAAAAAAAAAAACTCCGATCGCACGTCACGTGCGATACTTACGGTAGGTAATATATTTATGGCAGTGTTCTCTCTAGAACCTTGCATCATAGCTACCGATATGTAGTTATGATTTGGTTTACTGGTTGCAGCGTTACAATTTTCGTGGCAAAGATAAGCGTCGCCAAAAAATTCCTTGATCCCCAACCAAAAGACATCTATGACAAAAACGCTGCAAGTTATTTCACAAAGGTTTTTTATTTTTCTGTATAGATCACTCGTCTCCAAAGATCGCAGCTTTGCTGGAGTCACTATTTATTTATTTTTTCACCTGTCAACCATAGGTACCTACTAACTACGAGAGCTTTAGAGCTAAGGCATTATTGAAAATTTCAAACCTTAATTTCCATTTGTGCCGCTAAGCTTTGGGTTGAAATTTTCAATAATGCCTTAGCTCTAAAGCTCTCGTAGTTAGTAGGTACCTATGGTTGATAGGTGAAAAAATAAATAAATAGTGACTCCAGCAAAGCTGCGATCTTTGGAGACGAGTGATCTATACAGAAAAATGAAAAACCTTTGTGAAATAACTTGCAGCGTTTTCTTTTTTTTTTACCTACCAACCATTGGTAGATACTACCTACCACAACATCCTGCCTTCACACCTTCACAACCAAGTTTATTAGAAAGAACTAAACGCTTCACACTCGATTCGAAAAATAGGGAGCTTCATATGGAAATTTTATTACTGGTTGCTCAGAAAGCAAAACTGAATACAACTCGAAGAAATGCATAGCGATCGCGTTTTTGTCAGATAAAATTTGAACGGAGATTAGAACTCTTTGGTGATTCACACTCATGATTCTGTTTTATCGAAGGAAAACCCTTAATTACTGGTAGGGAACGAACGGATTGTCGTACAGAGCTCCGCATGGTCTTTAAAAATTCGAAAAATTCAGTACTATTTAAAATTGGTGAAAAAACGATACCTTTATTTTGAGAGTTTTCAAGCTAGGGCACTTTTGGAACTTTCAATCCTTAATTTTCACCCCTTAGAAGTGACTGAAATAAACCAAAAGCTTCGCGGCACAACTAGACCCCAAACGGAGCCCATATACCAAATTTGAACCAAATCGGTCCAGGGTTGCTAAGAAAAGGACGGCGTCGCCCGCCTTACGCGAACTAGACCCCAAATGGAGCCTGCATACCAAATTTCATCAAAATCGGTGGATGCTAAGTGGCCAAAGTGCCGCGTAAGGCGGACGGACGGAGAATTTTTTATTCGATTTTCGGATTCAATGTACCTTGAAACGTAAACCAACAAATTTTGAGGGGGGGGGGGGGTTTAAAACAAATTTTTCTTGGTCGATTCCAAAGGTTCATTATTGAAAATACTAAACCAAAAAAAAAAAAAAAAAAATCCACTATTTAGTTCGGAAAAATCCATTCTATTGGAAATGTTAAACCTAGGGTATAGAATGTATGCCTTTCACCTGTAGGTGCATCAAAGAGACTTCTATCTACCAATTGAAAACACGTAACAGCGTCGAAGCGATACGCGGTTTACTTCAACGGCACTGAAAGAGCTCGAACTCGAAAGAAAGGATCACTGAGCTGTTGATACACGAGGGACAAAGGGGCTCAACAAGTGAACGCTTCCTAATAGCCCTCTTGATAAAGATGAATCGAATTCGGATATCTTGAGTTAGAAGAATCACGACCCTTTACATCGCCCAAGGGCGGACGCGAGGCGGCTTAATAGATTAAATTCGTTCAGAACCTCCTCGAGAATAACAAGTGGAATGTTTTTCTGTTTAGAGCACATCAACCTTTATACCATACTGGACGCGAATACACTAGGTAAGTAGGCACTCCAGCTGAGTCAATATTCTTTTACTCCTTAGAAAAATCTGGGTTGAAGTTTGCCAGTTGTGTTCCAGTGTGAGAGAAAGCCACAAACGTAAGCCAATAGACCGTTTGCGCCCCTTTAGGTCATTGTGGTAGCGCTCGTTGGTCATCCTGTGGATATTCCGGCTGCTATATTCATTCTGCCTGACTGAAAAACATTACTGAGAGCTATTTATTTGAAAAGATGCTGTGAGAGAGGTATCACATGGTTAGAAAGGGCGAGAGCGAGTGTCGCCAAATCGTAATTTCTTTGAAGACTCTCCTCTCTTATTGTGTTTGTGGGTGTAGAAGTTAGTATCCTACCACTGCCCATAAAGATGTTGCATCTTTTTAAATGTAGCATTAATAATACCTTCACCTACTGCTAATAGCTTACCGTACTATTTGAAAGTTGCACACCGCACTTTAATAAATAAATAACTGAATAAATATAAATACCCAACCTTTTGGTATTGCCGCATTTATCAAACAATGTATAAAAATACAAAATAAATGAAATTCATATTTCAGAATAATTTTAAATTAGTACTACTGGGATCATGAAAGTCTGGCCAGTAAGTAACGTGATAGTTCCAGGCGGAGGTCCAATCGGAAAGGAAGTGAGATTTTGGTGCGGTTTGACTCCCACAGAATCGTGCGATTGCCTTCTGATATCCTCATAGATCACTAACAATAATCTTAAAAAATAGATTTTAACAATAATTGTTAAAAAAATCTTATCGGAAATTTGGTTTAAAAAAATCAGTAATTGATGACCAGACATGGTTCTTTCCCGGCAGTTAAGAGAGGAAATCTTGAATGTATAATTATTATACATTCAAGATTTCCTCTCTTAACTGCCGGGAAAGAACCATGTCTGGTCATCAATTACTGATTTTTTTAAACCAAATTTCCGATAAGATTTTTTTAAACATGGATATGTTTTTGGGCTGGGGGTCATTCTGAAATTTGCGTAACAACACCATGATTTGTGACGACCCAGCACTTTAGATTGTTATTAACTCGAATGAAAACTGAAGGCAATCATTATTGAAGTTGGGTACTATAAATAGGTAGGTACTATAAAGGTAAAAAAAACCTAAATAAATAACATGGATACGTTTACAGTGAACATATCCATGAACCAATGTTTTCCCGTGAAGCGGAGAAATTTACCGCGTTTCAAATGTTTCTTATAAAACTATTGCAATAGTCTCAACAATTTTAATATGTAAAAATATTAATTTTCTCCATAAGATTCATTTGGTGGCATACCAAAATTAGCTCTGATTAGATATAATGGGGTGTGCGCCTTGATTTTTTTTAGATTTTTAATCGAAAGTAGACTACATCCTGAGAATTTTGGCACCAACCGCGACTTTCTAGCGTGAGTAGATCTGTTTCTATGATTTTTCAAAGTTTCGACCGTTTATGACGTCACGCGCCCCTCTCGCCTGGGCGGGACCCCCCAGCCCACTGTGACGTCATGAACGGTCGAAACTTTAAAAATTCATAGGAAAAGATTTACACACGCTAGAAGGTCACGGTTGGTACCAAAATTCTCAGAATGAGGTCTACCTTAGATTAAAAATAACAATAAACAGTTTTTCCTACCAAGGCGCACACCCTATTCAAACATTTGTTTTGCGGAGGTACGCATTTGACGGTGTGTTTTCCGCCTCACAAAATAAGATAAGTGATTTATCTCATTTTCTCCTCTCTACTATTTATCATACAGGGCAGGTGCTGCTTGATGACTTACTCATTTCATTAGTGTAAGTGTGTGATTCTTCAATTCAATAGCCATGTACATCTATAACAGGCATTACATTTAATTACCGGGAATTCTCTTAAGGATATTAGAATTTCTTCGATCTTCTCAACTATCGTTCTCGCCGTCTCTTTAACGATAATATTTCTTCCGAGTCTACCAAGATAGCGGAAGCTTTGTTTTCACTTTTCAAGGACGAAAAAAAAAAGTTCTCCAAAATCAAAATTTTCACTCGCGTTTTGCGTTTTAGACCTTTCTGAACAATTTTGGTTCCGTGTGTGTCTGTCTGTCATGAATTCCTTGTAACGCGCATAACTATACGAAGTTATAGTTATTGTTCGTTTTCTATGAAATTTTCAGGGATTGTACGGGTTGGTGTGTAGACGGTCCCCTATGAAAATCATCATCCTCGGACCAATAGAAGCGACTGCGCATGCGCAAACGTGAATTCCTTGTAACGGCCATAACTTCTACATTTTATATCCGATTTCAATAAAATTCTCAGGAATGTTACATATTAGTATTTAAATGGTCCCCCATGAAAATCATTACCTTCGGACTGATAGTAGCTACTGCGCATGAGCAAACGTGATTTTCCTTCTAACGGCCATAACTTCCACATTTTCCACTCGATTTGAATTAGCTTTTCAGGGATGTTACAGATTAGTGTTTAGATGGTCCCCTATGAAAATCATCACCCCAGGACTAATATAGCCGATGCGCATGCGAGAACGTGAATTGCTTGCAACAGCCATAACTTCCACATTATCTACCCGATTTCAATGAAATTTTCAGGGATTACGGGGATTAAGTTGTAGATGGTCCCCAATGAAAATCAAGGCCTTAAAATATACAGTAGCCTCTGCGCAAGCGCAAACGTAAAATCCTTGTAACATCTGTAAATCCTATTCAACCAATCAACTGGCCTCTATAGATCAGTGGGCAGTGCTCTGGACTCCTACCCAGGAGTTCCAGGTTCGATTCCCAGACAAGCTAAGGAACTTTTTGATCCAATCTCAACTCTTCTCACTCAAATTTTTCGTCCGAATTCGATGAAATTTTCTAGGATTGTCCTGATTAGCGTGTAGATGGTCCCCTATGAGGGTAGTGAATGGTACTTAGAGATTAACTACTACGCATCGTATCATCTATATAATCGGGTTATGGATACCAGGAACCTATGTGCCACACCCACTTGGCAGACGTTTGTAGGTGTATCTTATCATATTGATGGGAGCCTACTTGTCGTCCGTTTCGGACATGTAAATAAATGAATGAAATAACCGACAGAATTAGTAACGAGAATCTTTAGGATTGAGAGAACAGAGTAAACGATCAAGCGTAGGTACAACGATCAATCTTCAACAATAAGAAAAACGTCTGCCAAGTGGGTGTGGCACAAAGCTTCCTCGTATCCATAACCCGATTATATAGATGGTCCGATGCGTAGTAGTTAATCTCAAAACACCAATCTCTAAGTACCTTTCACTACCCTCATAGCGGACCATCTACAGTGTAATCTAATCTGTAACATCCCTGAAATTTTCATTGAATTCGGATGGAAAATGTAGAAGTTATGGCCGTTACAAGGAAATTCACGTTTGCGCATGCGCAGTCGCTTCTATCAGTCCGGGGATGATGATTTTCATAGGGGACCGTCTACACACCAACCCGCACAATCTTTGAAAATCTCATAGAATTCGGACAATAACTTCGTATAGTTATGCCCGTTTACCCTGAACAATGAGAAATTTCTCTCCATGGTGTTACATGATAATGCACTTTAAGTCCTACTAGTAGGTGAATAGGTCTGCAAAGATCACAACTTTGCCTTTGTAACTATTGGTTTATTATTTTCAATAA
This sequence comes from Apolygus lucorum, assembly GCA_009739505.2. Taxonomy (NCBI): domain Eukaryota; kingdom Metazoa; phylum Arthropoda; class Insecta; order Hemiptera; family Miridae; genus Apolygus; species Apolygus lucorum. The sequence continues at coordinate 5,874 of WIXP02000073.1, forward strand.
TAAGCCCTTGGAATCGAGCAAGAAAAAAAAAAATTTTAACCCCCCCTCAAAATTTGATGTTTTACGTTTCAAGGTACGTAGAATACGAAAATCGAATAAAATAAAATTCCGTCCGTCCGCCGTACGCCGTACGCGGCACTTTTCTTAGCAACACAGGACCGATTTGGTTCAAATTTGGTATATGGGCTCCATTCGGGGTCTAGTTGTGTCGCGAAGCTTTTGGTTGATGTAGGTCACTTCTAAGGGGTGAAAATTAAGGGTTGAAATTTTCAAGAGTGCCCTAGCTCGAAAACTCTCGAAATAAAGGTATCGTTTTTTCACGAATTTTAAATAGTATTGAATTTTTAAAAATTTTTGAGACCACCCGGAGCTCTGTAGGACAAACCGTTCGGTCCCTACGAGTACTTGAAGGTTTTCCTTCGATGGAACAGTATCATGAGTGTGAATCGCAAAAGAGGTCTAATCTCCATTCAAATTTTATAGGACTAAAATGCGATCGCTGTTCATTTCTTCGATTTGTATTCAGTTTTGCCTTCTGCGTAACCAGTAATCAAATTTCCATATGAAGCTTTCTATTTTTCCAATCGAGTGTGAAGCGTTTAGTTCTTTCTAATAAACTTGATTGTGAAGGTGTGAAGCCAGTATGGTGTGGTAGGTAGTACCTAGCTGGTAGGTAAAAAAAAGTTGGTTGGTAAAAAAAAATGTTGGTGGGTAAAAAACGCTGCAAATCATTGCTCACTGATCAGATCACTGATCAGCTGAGTGAGCTCCGAAGCCATTTTCAATCCTATTGAATGGAAGTGCTCTTCCAGGCGTCTCCAGCATTCGAGGAGATCTTCTTCACACCTCAGATCACTGTTCAGCTGAGTGAGCTCCAAAGCCATTTTCAATCCTATTGAATGGAAGTGCTCTTCCAGGCGTCTCCAGCATTCGAGGAGATCTTCTTCACTCCTCAGATCACTGATCAGCTGAGTGAGCTCCGAAGCCATTTTCAACCCTATTGAACGCAGGAAGCTGAAATTTGAGAGGGAAGGTCAAGGGAGAATACAGATGGTGGTAGGTGCTATTGATGGAGAACCAGTGATCTATACAGAAGGGGATAAACCTTTGAGCAATAATTTTTTTAAAAATTAGCTACCAATTATAGGTAGGTAACTACAATGAAGTTTGTTTGGAAGAAATAAACTCTTCACACTCGATTCGAAACTTATTACACAACGAGTAACGTTTTATGATGTCTTAAACTGAAATCTTAAACTTGGGACAAATGAGAAAGTAGAAACATGAATGTGAATCGCAAACGAAATTTCTCAGAGAGAAGTAATTTTGTTCAAACTCGTAATTTCTCTAAAATCAAAATTTCTACTCGCGTTTTACGATTTAGGTCGTCTTGAAGAATTTTGGTTCCGAGTCTGTTTGTGTGTTTGTCCGTCACGAAATTTTTGTATCACCTGCAAAACTGCAAAACCTATAGTCCGGCTTCGATGAAATTTTCAGGGATTGTTCATATATAGAACACTGGTTTTTGTGTTTTGTTTAATCAGCAACACTTTCAAGATCTATTAAGTCTGATGTGGGTACCTTCTTGTAGCTATTTTATATTTTTGTGCACTCATTCACTCTTAAACTCGAATACCCTTCACCTCTTCCATCACCAATTTCATGGTTGCCTTTGTGAGTGAATCCTTATGGGAAGGTCTCAACTTCCTGCTTTGAGCATCTCGAACGATCCCACTCTTCCTCAAAGCTTCGTTTTAATTACATCGGTGAAGACCCTTCTCAAGTGCCTTTTTCAACCTGATTTCCCCTTGGCGTTGTTATAATCTACAGTGAGATCTTCATCCAAGCTCTGATAGCTCTGTTGTACGCCCGGCGTACCAAGAAAATTCCAACTCTACGGATAATGGTATGGATCGACTAATTTGTACCTCTTGTTAGAACTTGGTTGTGTGCACAGAGTAACGGAGACAAGGTTGTGTGCAACTTCTTATCAGGACATGAAAACTAAAAAAGCTCTACTTTATCTCTCAATGTTTGCTTTTCATGGATTGCGTAGTTTCTTACTCCTTTAACCCTAAAGTAACCTAAGTCAGAAGAACTCCAGGCATATTAGCTGAAGTCTGACCAACCGATGACCTCAAACTTTGGTGAAGTGCCTTGTGAGAACAGAATATTCCAAAGTGAGGGGTTGTGACTGAAACCTATTCTATAGGCTGAACTATCTTGAATCATCTCTCTCTTAAAGTCTGTAATTTCTTCTATTCACTTAACTATCAGAAATGCTTGATGCATTTCCTATAAATTTTGTCTAAATCACATAAGAAATGTGTCTCCTTTTCAGTTACAACTCAATTGCTTCTCGCAATTACAATCAATTTCAGCCTGTAAATTCAGCCAGCCTGTCGTACGAAACTTCAAGGGAAGGTTCGGCTGAACTTGTGGACGCAATCTTAGGAGGAGAGCCACTTGAAGTAGAGGACCATTTAATGAATATGGGTGCCGCAAAGTGGGTAGCAGTACGTAGGAGGGATGAGGAAGAAGAGTCCCTGTTACTATCTACGCTGAACACTTTTCCAAGTGAATGACAGAGGGCAATTTGTAGGTCAGTGTTTGCACTCAGTAAATGCAAAACATCTGGATGGCTCACTGTGCTTCCCTTGAAGAGTCAGCATTTTGATCTCTCTGAAAATGAATTCCGCGATGGATTGGCACTGAGATACAAGCTGAGACCACAAGGGCTGCCACTGTCGTGTGATGGCTGCGGTTCAGAGTTTTCCCCGCTAAACTGTAAAATGGGTGGCTAGGTATCCCGGCGTCACAATGAAATAAGGGATGTTTTTGGGGAGCTCATGAATTGCGCATGGGGGAATTGTATGAAACAGCCTCTAATAAAGGAAGCGACGGCCTCAAGTCCTGCTTTGCGAGGAGACTTTGCATGCCGGGGGGTTTGGGAGCCACAGAGGGATGCGTTATTTGATATCCGTGTTGTTCACACCGACGCTCTCTCTTATGTCTCCCGCCCCGTCCCGGCAGTGCTGTCCTCTGCTGAGCAGGAAAAGAGAAGAAAATACGCCGACGCATGCGGAGAGCTCCACAATACATTTACCCCATTGGTGTGCTCTGTAGATGGGATGTGGGCTCCACAAGCCTTCATCAAAATTTTGGCGGAGAGGCTCTCTGAAATTTGGGTAAGACAACAAAGCAAAGTGCGTGAATGGCTCCGTGCTCGTCTGGCCTTCGCTGTACTACGAGCAAGCAGCTTATGTTTCAGAGGCGCTCGGAAACGTTGGAGATCTGCCGACAACCTGTCAGGCTTCGATGGGGGTGCAGCCGTCCAGCTTGGCTTGGACCCATCCTGAGCAAGTCTTTCTTCGAAAATATTCTTCATCTCCGGCTCTTTTTTTTTTAAATCATCTCTCACGCGGCTCCTGTTTTGTTTTTCCCTAAGTTGTTAACATATATATGTAAGATTCTCGCCTGACCTCACATCTCATTTTCTTATTAATCACAACCTGGAGTCTTGTTAGTCATTCCATGTCGTTTTTCAAACCCACAGCTGTTGTCTTAGTTACCAAGAACTTTACTTTCATCTCCCGTTTTGTGCATTTATAATCCGTTTGTACGTTAGAATCGACTTAGTTTTCGATTCTCAATAAATTTTGAGCATCGTTTCTTTCGTGTCATTTCGGTTTGTGGATGTTAACCCTAAGTCTTACAAATCGAAAACTCGGTTCTAAACATGACGGACGTACGCGCGAAATTCCTGATAATTGCCGCGGCCAGTGAGGACAAAAAAACGTCAGTTTATCACGTCAAACAGTTTCGGATCCTCAATGAAAGAGAAATCTACGTATTTCCGCCAGACAAGCGTTCAATTGGGAATCATCAAGAACTTGCGAAAAATACAATCATCAAGAGTGCACTGAAGTCAATCAAATTGAGAGGCCAGTTTCGAAACATTACTATAACGCTTTCTGATGACCTACAAGCAATCTATCTCGACTCAGAAGGAAATCCCTGTTTCGAGGGTGAGTACTTAGAGGAACTTCCTGATCTCGCAACACCTGACTTGCAGCAACCACATCACATCGAACAACCATCGCGTGAACAACTACCGGAATGGAAACCCTTGAAATCGGTCACAAATGATATTGTTCTGGGTAAATTCAATGGGAAAAACTTCAATGCTTCAACTTGGCTCACGACGCTAGAGACTGAATGTGCCCGTCTAGAAATTCCAGAGGAACGTTATTGCGAAGTCATCAGGCTGTTCATCGAGGGACCTGTTACCGACTGGTACACAGCAAACAGAGTACTCCTTGGAACCGCGATCTGGGGGACCTGGAGACAATCATTCCTCGACAGTTTCTCCAACAAAGGCTGGTCAAACGTAAGTTACGCTTATAATTTTAAATTCATTAAAGGGTCCATCTCAGAATACGCGCTGAAGAAACTTAGTTTACTCGTTGACATCGATCCTACATTAAGTGAAAACACCAGAGTCTGTTTTATTGTGGTGGGACTACCTTGGTATGTCCAGAATGGGTTGAATAGAGACGAAATAACAACTGTTAACAAATTGATGATAAAATTGAACCAACTGGATAGATCTTTTCAACCAGCATCAAATAGCAACTCTGCAGCGAACAGTAATAAACACTCATCGTTCAATAAAACTGGATCCACAGAACGTAAGCCGTGTTCTCATTGCGAGAAAATAGGTAAACCGGGCCGAATGCATCCTGAATCAATCTGCCGCACAAAAAAATTCTCGAATATCATCTCTAATAATAATAACGAGAAACATATAAAAATAGCCAACAACACAGAACTAGAAGAATTAATGAATAACGAAATAGAATCAAAAAACTGAATTTGCCTCCTCTCATCACACTAAAAGTCAATGTAGCAGATACGCTAGCCACGGGTCTCTACGATCCAGGCGCAAACATCACAATGGTACCCTTACACTTTTTCAGCAGATTGAATACCAAGATGTACACCTCAACACCCTTGACTTTTAGAACGATGAGTGGAGAAGATAAAATAAAAGGTATAGCATACGTAAAAATTAAAATATTCAACATAGAGAGAAAAACAAGAGTTTTTGTGATAGATAACAAGTCCTTTAAATATGATATACTAATTGGTCTCGATACAATAAAAAACTTCAAGTTATGCCAAGATCATGAATTACAAATCACGCAAGCTAAAACTGAACTTCAGTTAGAATTTCCAAACCATAGTAGTGGAGAAATCAACATAAACTGGAACGAGCATATTCCTATTGATAAATTTGAAATAAAAATAGCACACTTAGATGCCAATAGACAGAAACAAATCTACGACTTGATTGATAAATACGGCTCAGTGTTCGCAAAACACCAATTTGACATAGGAACTGTTAGCAAGCATGAAGCGCATATAAAATTGACGGAAGAGAAATATGTGGCAAAGAAACCTTATAGATGTTCCTACGACGACCAAAAAGAAATAGAAAAACAGATAGGTGAGCTTCTAAATCATGGCCTGATAGAAGAATCATCTTCACCATTTTCCGCGCCGGTAACGTTGGCTTTTAAAAAAACGGGCGAAAATTGTAAAAAAGAAAAAACTAGGTTATGCATCGACTTCAGAGAACTAAACAAACTTTTGGTCCCAGAGAGCCAGCCATTTCCGCTCATCGATGATATTATAGTTAGAACTCGGGATGCTAAATGGTTCTCTGCCTTAGACATTAACAGTGCCTTTTGGTCGATACCTATTCGTACTAAAGATCGTTTCAGAACTGGCTTTGTAACCCAACAGGGCCATTGGCAGTGGGTCGCTTTACCTTTTGGTCTAAAAACATCACCCGCTATCTTTCAACGGATTCTCTCCGGTATTATACGGCGCAATGGTCTTGCTAGCTTCTGCTGTAATTATATTGACGACATACTTATATTTTCTAAAACTTTCAACGAACATACCTATAGTACATCTCGAAGCATTAATGAAAGCAATTTATAAAGAAGGTTTAAAATTGAAGTTTATAAAATGCAATTTTGCTAATAATTCCGTTCAATACCTGGGTCATATAATAGAACACAACTCTGTCCGACCTCTTAATGATAATTTGATAGCAATTAAAAATTTTCCAACTCCAAAAAATCGGAAGAATGTGCGTCAGTTTTTGGGGAAAATAAACTTTTACCATAAATACATTCAAAACGCAGCAAAAACACTAGACGTATTTCATAATCTCCTTCGCAAAGATGTTGAATTTTCATGGACTCAACAATGCCAAAGCGCTTTTGAAGAAATCAAAGCTTATCTAACCTCTTCCCCCGTACCTACTAGCAATTTTTGACAGGAACTTGCCAATTGTTATTTATACTGACGCGAGCAAGGAGGGAATTGGTGCTATCCTTAAGCAGCCTCAAAGCGATGGCATTGAAAAACCAGTCGCCTATTTTTCAAAAAAACTGAATGAAAGCCAAAAGAAAAAAAAGGCAATTTACATAGAAAGTATAGCGATTAGAGAGGCAGTGAAATACTGGCGTTATTGGTTGATAGGTCGACCATTTAAAATTGTAACTGACCATAAGCCATTAGAAAATTTAAACTTGAAGGCTAGGACGGACGAAGAGTTGGGTGACCTCGCAAATTATCTCTTACAATACGATTTCAAGATAGTCTACAGGACTGGATCAGCCAATGCTGAAGCAGACTGTCTATCGAGAAACCCTGTTCTGGAGAGCGACTACGACAAAGATGACTATGAACCTCTACGTACGGTTAATCTACTGGAGTTACAAGACATAAAGAGTAGCCAGAAGAACATGATTAAGGGTAAACAAGATATCATAAAGAAAGGGATAATATTACGGAAAACTAATGCTGCAGAACGAATAGTACTTGATAAACATTATGGGCTACAACTGGTTAAGAAGGTACACTTACAATACGGCCACATAGGTCCGAAACATATAATAAACACAATAAAAAATTATTACTACTTCCATAACATGTATAAAGAAGTTCATCGATTCTGTTCCATGTGTGACATTTGCATTAAAAATAAATCAAGACGAAATAGAGAAACAGGTTTTTTGGGTCACTTGGGACCCGCCAATACGCCATTTCAAATCATGTCTATTGACACAATAGGCGGATTTGGAGGAAATAAATCAACGAAAAGATATCTACACTTATTGGTTGACCACTTCACTCGTTATGCATACATTTCAACGTCACCAAATCAAACTGCTAGCGAATTCATTAAACTAACTAAAATCGTACAAAATATCCATCAAATTGGCACATTGTTAACCGACCAGTATGCAGGTTTGAGCTCTAAAGAATTCACTGACTATCTTCAGGAAAACCATATAAGTCATCTTTACACAGCCATTGATCACCCTGCTTCTAACGGACTAAACGAACGTTTGAACCAAACACTAATCAATCGAATAAGATGCAAAATCAACGAAAATAAACACAAGATAGCGTGGACGTCAATAGCTAGAAGATGTACTGAGGAATATAACAATACATTACACAGCGTCACCTTATATACTCCAAATTATCTGATGAATTGTACTACGCCAGATTTGGTTCCGAAAGAGTTCCTTAAAATCCCTGATTATCGGCAGGATGTGAAAATTGCTTTCAGAAACTCAGTAAAAGCACATGAAGAAAACAAGAAAAGATACGATTCTAAAAGAAAAAATATTTCACTTGAAATAGGGGACAGCGTATATGTTGAGAACGGAAATAAGCTTAACCGTAAGAAGCTGGATGAAATTCGTTTAGGGCCTTTCCCCATTGTCAATAAACTCTCCAACTCAGTTTATGAAGTGAACGTCGGATATAACGACAGAGAAGACAAGCGCCTATACCACATTAGCAAGATCATCAAAGTGAACGATCAAGACTCAAACATGCTCAGCAGCTATCCGTCTGGGACGCTCTCAACTTCAGTGACTTGACTGGGTGCAGTGGCACCTGATGTGTTTTGGTGCGTATCGTGCTTCAATGATTTACTGGTGTAAATCACTTGGGGTGGGGGGATGTAAGATTCTCGCCTGACCTCACATCTCATTTTCTCATTAATCATAACCTGGAGTCTTGTTAGTCATTCCATGTCGTTTTTCAAACCCACAGCTGTTGTCTTAGTTACCAAGAACTTTACTTTCATCTCCCGTTTTGTGCATTTATAATCCGTTTGTACGTTAGAATCGACTTAGTTTTCGATTCTCAATAAATTTTGAGCATCGTTTCTTTCGTGTCATTTCGGTTTGTGGATGTTAACCCTAAGTCTTACATATATATTTGAAAATCTATTTTCAATAGCTCCACAGATAATTAAAGTTCAAGATTTAATTATATGGAATAGAATTCATCTTCAGGTATAACACGGATGTTAACCCGTGTCTTGGGTGGAACGAGGTAAATTGGCAGAAAGGAAAATAGGAAGTAAGACAATCCTAATAAAGGAAGTAAGACAGGATTTCAATATCACAAAATGTTATCAGTTCTTTAAGAATATAAAAGGGGTAAACAGGAGTCGGCATTATACGATCGAATCACTGCGTATTTTGAAAAAATTCGCCCCATAGGTACTTGAACAACTATATATATTTTATATATTTAATTTTATGTACAGCACTATGCATGGGAGTTGAATAAACTAATTTTGTACTTGAAGACATACATATCCAGAACAAAAAGATCCATAACACACGAAATTGAGATCCCTCCTTCTAGTTTTAGGGATAACAAACGGTTCAATCTGTCCCTATGCATTCTTGGGGTTCTTGACGAGGACATCGTAGAGGATTCCCAAAGAAAACAATATTAACGGTGGTAATAGTAGATTTTTTTTTTTTTTTTTTTTTTACAAAAATTAATGATATGCTACTGTGAGATTTTTGTTATGAAAATTAGTCGACGGTTGATTGATTGATTGAGTAAACAAAAATATTCCGGGTCCCGTTGAGAGATTTTCTCCCCTATAAACAATCATCAATCACTATCACAAATAATGTTCGACGATAAATATTTTTCTTCGTTCTGTCCACATTTTCCAGAGGTGGGTCCTGTAACATTATTTTTCATAACTATAGGTATGTATCGGATAGCTCATAGGTATCATGGTACCCGAAACTACTGTCTTGCATGATGAGTAAAACAAAAATAAGAATATTATTCAGAAATTTAATGAATAGAGCAATTAGGAACTTCAGGTGGAACATCTGCCTTTTTGTCATGTACGTTTTTCAAATTTGGCAGTAGGCGCTGTCCTAACGTTAACCGCTCAGTGTTCTTCTAGGAGTCACCTGTCGGTAGTGGTAGTGGTACCTTCTTTCTTCGTTTCACTGGCTTAATTTGGTGATAAGTCCTTTATTAGTAGAATAATGCTCGTCTGGATGCATGTACATTTCCTGCTTCAATTCCCTAAGTGTATTAAATTCCCTTAGTTTTTCATGCTTTTTTTGTCATCATTCTGTACTCTTTAATGGGTGTATAATGGTTGTGTGGCATATTATCTTACGGTGAGAGTAGGCATACGTTTATGCCCTAATATTATTTATGCTCTAATATATATTATAAAGTATATGGAAAAAACCCCTGTAGGTTGGGGTTAGAATATACCTGCCGTACCCTTTGCGTGTCGTAAGAGGCGACTAAAAGGGGAACTTCTCTGCAAACTGAATGGGTGGAATGTTGAACCACAGTTTCAGGGATTAGGGCCTGTCAAAATCTAAACCCTGAAGCAGGGGGTGAGCTTGGACGCCTTATAGAGGGCTACACCTCTGCCAAGGTAGGGTGCTGTGGGCCAATCTCTCACACATCCGAATTAATAATGATTATAGAAACCAGTACGAATAATCGCCGGAATGATCCTATGTTGAAGACCTTTGGCACGAAATGGACTACCCGAATTGGAATATGCAATGTCAGATCGCTAAAGGATCCGGGAAAGCTGATCAACGTCGCAAATGAGATGGAGAAGTATAAAATTGACTTATTAAGCCTAAGCGAAGTAAGGTGGAAGGATTTTGGCCAAATGAAGACCAGAGGTGGACTGGCGTTCGTGCATGCAGGACAATCTGGTGAGCAGGCACTACACAGGAACGGTGTCGGACTCCTGATGAGTAAGAACTTTTACAATGTCTTGCTGGAGTGGAAACTGGTTTCCACCAGTTCGTAATTTGACGATTGTGCAAGGCTATGCACCCACCAAACTGGCCGAGGATGAGGAGAAGGAGTTTTACTACCGAGATTTGAGGAGGGTCATAGACAAGAAACCATCTAGAGACAAAAGTTTATGCCCTAATATTATTTATGCTAATGTATGATCTAATATATAATATAAAATATATGGAAAATAATATGATTATGCATCATAATCATAAGGTACTGCCTAGGGTACCTGTCCAAAACGGAGGTGTTCCGCCGAGTGTACGTGTTGAGTATGCCAGAAAGGCAAGTCTTTCTCCAAGTTCAAATCGAAATCATGATTGGTCCGAAGTGTTGAAATGTAGGTACCTAATTAGTATCTCGTACACAACAATATAGGTTATTATGATAGAGTACGATAAAGTATGATGGATCTGCCGTACGAGTATATTTCCTTCCTCCTTGAATTGAAGGATATTCAGTTCAGCGTGGAAATGGAAATACAAGCTTCTCCGTGATCAATAAGCTATATTTGGAGAATGAAGAAGAGTTCTAACCTAAAGAAAACACGGCTGTCATAAGTTGAGCGAACCAATACACCCTAGACAGAACAACGTAAACATACCTACCTACGTAGAAAGGGTGTTGGATACACCGAAAAAAATATAAACCGCGGTTCTTTCAAGGCTCCAGAAGTCAAGCTTCTTGTTTGAGTGTAAATGAACACAATTCGGGTTCCATCCGTTGAATAATCAAAATCAGGTCAGATACTGTTCAATCGTGGAGTTAGTTTTTCTACACTACAATGTTGGTACCTATCAACTATTCAAACTCTACGTACTTCTTCGACAAAATTTCAAATCTCATGTTGAAAGATAATTTTTATTAAAATTTACAATAAAATTTTGTTTTCAAAAATTAAATTACTAAATTGTCTTTGACCTATATTTTTGGAAAATTTTTATCATTTGCTGGTGTCCAGGACTCGGTAGGTAGAATTCGGTAGGTATGAAGGTAGGTAGGATTCGGTAGAAGATAAGAAGCGAAGTGGACCCTTAATCCCTCAACACAATCGGTAGGCAGTGAGTGCGTGTGAGTGCGCGTATGTGAAAAGCCGCGCAGATAATTGGACGTTTCTATCAGGTCCTTCAGTGACCAAGCCAATCCAGGAAGCCGATTCTTCCCCACCAGACATCTCGCTCAGGACTTTTCTGGGTTGATTCTCCAGTACCTCAACAGCGTGCGACGTGCACAATTAATAATCATCGGAGCTCCAAAATAATTATAATCGCGGATAGTGAGTCGACCACGAGGAGAATCGTTCCCGATTTACACGATTTACACCTACACGGAAATAGGTCGCTCTACTCACCTATTCTGTATGCGATCCCGCGATCACGATCTACCGGGATCTCACTGATAATTTCGGATCAATTTTGTGTCATCCCATTGTCGCAGCCACATTGGGAAATCCACTGCCACCTCCGACTCTCCGCCGCCTTCACCACTCTGCCGTCGCCTCGTCGTCTGTCCTGCCGCCTCCACTTGTTACGGAACATTTCGCCAGGGTATCAAACCTCAAAGAAGGTCAGATCTGTACAATTTTTATATTTATACCATCTTACTACCTAAAAGTTGTACCCTCACGCATACCAAAGGAGCTCCTCATAGGTAGGCAACTTAAAGCTTGTGCCATCGTCATACAATCCAATCGCACTCTTGAATAAAACTATTAGTTCAATAACATGCTTGTTTTCTCGGTTTCAATTCTTTTCACCCAAACTCCTGCCAGTTAGGGAATTGTGTTGCGTTTCCTAACCATTTTTGGTAGCAGAGCGCTGGTTTTTCGAGATAGCAGGATTTTAGGGTGACTCAATATCATTCATAATATACTTACCAATTGGAAACACATCATACTAAGTTGAGGTACTCAATATAGTGCGAGCTACAATTTGAAATTCGCTGCCTACATCTTTGAACTCAACATTTGTATTTTTCGATTGAACATTCATATATTATTTATTAACCCTTGTTAATGTGCATGTTTTATTATTCATAATTATATTATATATTGTTCATGATAGGTTTTGGATCTAATATGGTTTTCTAATTTTCGCATTTCATCGCACGTTATAAAATTATCATATTGTCTACATCGTATCTATTTGTTTTTTCGTGCTACATTTTGAAATTAATTTGGTATTTAAAATATCAAGTTGTCTCCGTGATTATAAAATTTTGATAAATTTATTCAGTCCTGGTTTACCGTAGGTAGTTGCCCACGCGTTGTTGGAATATTATAGTAGGTAGTTAGAACAAAGTTTCTCCAGCCGTCCATCTCTCACATTTCAATTTCCCATCCCAAATATTGTAAATTTTGAATTAAAATGGAACAGCTCACTGCAACCTCCGACCTTGCAATGAAGATCAACGCTATGAAACGCAAAATTAATGCTGCTGCAAAGGAAATAGGATCGATTTCTGATGAGGGAAAATTGGCGCTATCGGATCCAACTCGTGTCAATTTATTTTTTGGGATGTATCGAGCTCTCGATAAATATTTTTCGAAGTTTGAGGAGTTGTGGGAGCAAACGGTAGATGAATATGCTGCCGCCGGTAAAGAACAAGATTTTCCATCGTTGGGAGAGTTTGCCTTTTGGTCTACAGTCAAACAAACGTATTACGATACCAATGCTACATATATCACTCTGAAAAAGGCTGAAGATCTTCAACGATCACATATTGATTTAAATAACTCAGGTAATACAACGGCTGCCAGCAATTCAGCTGGATCATCACGAACCTTACCTAAAATTCCAATTCCACGTTTCGACGGAACTATTTTGTTATTCCCAAAGTTCCGCGACACATTCAACTCTCTCGTCAACAAAAACGATTCACTGTCGCCTGTTGATAAATTTCATTATTTGATTTCGGCGCTAGAAGGTAATGCTGCATCTGTGATTGCTGGTTACGCGATCAATGAAACAAATTACGATTTGGCTTGGAGGTCGGTCTTGACTGCATATGATAATAAGCGTATGCTGGCTTCATCCTATTTGAACCAAATTTTGGCGTTCAAACCTATTGTAGGTAAACCAACTGCACAAGCATTGAGGGATTTTTTGTCGCAGATTTCAGATACCGTCTCAGCTTTGAAATTATTGCCTATACCAAATCTAGGCGACTTCATATTATTTCATCTCACGATAAAAAATTTGGATCCTGGAACACGTGAACAATTTGAAATTATTTACAAGGATACGTCTTTTCCAACGATTCAACATCTCACTCAATTTGTCCGTGAAAGGAGTTTAGCCCTCGAGTTGACTGATGGAGTAAAACCGTTGTCTTCAGATACGTCTAGGCTAACGGTAACTACCCATAAATTTCCATCAAAATCTAAAACTGCCTTGTTGACAAACATCTCAAATAATAGGCCAAAACATCGGACCGCACGACCCACGAGTACTGCGGGTCAGTATCCTCCGTGCCCTGTGTGCAAAACTGTTTCGCATCACTTATTAGGTTGCGAAAATTACGAAAGAGCTTCCGTTGACGAACGACAACAATTTCTCAAACAATGGAAGGGGTGTCGGAACTGCCTGTCGTCTTCTCATTCATACCCATGCCCTTCCAAGAGACATTGTCGATTTTGTAAATTGAAGCATCATTCAACTCTACATAAATTTTCATCTGCTGATCACGATAGATCGACTCATCACATGGGTTCAAATTCTCCGAATCAAGCTTCCGGTTCTTCAGGTACTAGTTGCAGTGCTACTTCGGTGGAAGGTGATCAGGTCATTTTGGGCACAATACTCGCTGAAGTTTTGGATGCCAGAGACCAATATCAGCAAATACGAATGGTACTCGATAGCGGAAGTCAGTTTTCGTTCGTTACGACGAAATGTGTGCAGCGTCTTGGTATTAAAATGACTAATTGTCCAAAGAAAATTTCAGGTATTGGTGAAACCCTTTTCGAAGGTACCAAGGGCAGTGCATCATGTGTGATTCGTCCGAAAAATTGCACTGCAACCCAATTTCTATGTGAATGCCATGGTTGTCGCAAACATTACCTCGTTTTTACCCAATGTTACTATTAAATCGGATGTTCGCCTGAAATACGCCAACTACCAACTAGCTGATCCGTCTTTCTGGAAACCTGGTCCCATTGATTTTTTACTTGGTGCCGATTATTTTGCTGAAATTTTCACAGGTTCTACCATAACATTTGATGAAAATCTTCCGAGATTGTTGGGTACAGTTTTTGGCCATGTAGTAATGGGGAAATTGGGTACTGCTTCAAACGACTGTACATCATTACTCTCGGTCGTTTCACTTTTTGCTGCACAGGAACCTGAAGAATGTTTAAATGATTTGTTAACCAAATTTTGGGAGTTAGAAGAGCCCAAACCTTCACCTCATAGAGCTAATCCCGATGACGTCAAATGCGAAGAGCATTTCTTATCAACCCATTCACGCCTCGACGATGGAAGTTACATGGTACGCTTACCATTCAAAAGTGACACTCCAATAGTTGGTGATTCTACGGCTGTATCTTTACGAAGATTTCAGAATCTGGAACGCAAACTGCATACAGCTCCCAATACGCTTGCTCAGTATCAAGAGTTCATGTCCGAATATATTAAACTCGGGCATATGACCTTGTCAGAGTCAAGGTCACCTTTCATCATTCCACACCATTGTGTGATGAAAGTATCACCTACGGGTAACAAATTAAGAGTGGTGTTTGACGCAAGCGTCAAAATCAAACCATATAGTTTGAATGAGCAACTGTTATCGGGAGAAAAACTGCAAAATGACATTCGTTCAATACTGTTGAATTTCCGACGTCATAAAGTGGTATTTGTAACCGATGTTGTTAAAATGTACCGGATGATAAAGTTACACCCGGACGACCGGGTTTATCACATATCTATTGGCGTTCAACTCCTAGTGAGGCCATCCAGGAGTGGGAATTAAATACCGTCACATATGGACTGACATCGGCACCGTTTCTGGCACTAAGAGTCATCAAGCAATTATGCCTAGATGAAGGCTCCAAATACCCACATGCAGCAGATGTAATATCACGAGATATTTATGTAGACGATGTAGTAACTGGATCGGACACGATAGAGAATGCATGTGAGCTCGCTACACAGATTATCAGCCTCATGAAATTAGGAGGGTTCACTCTAAGCAAGTGGGCTTCGAATTCTTCACAGTTGCTGAATTTGGTACCTGAAAAGGGCTCTGAGGGGCCTATTCAGATCTCTAGCATTGATGGTGGATCTGTCAAAATTCTGGGTCTTCAATGGGATCCCGAATCTGACCGTTTTGGTTACTCCATTGAAATTCCCAAGGAGATCAAACATACCAAACGAGCGATTCTGTCAGCTGTTTCCAAAATATACGACCCACTTGGGTTTCTCGCTCCTACAATAATCATCATGAAATCCTTCATTCAGACCCTTTGGAAAGAAGGATATTCATGGGATCAGGAAATATCCAATAAGTTGAAAACTCGGTGGGACACAATGTTGACAGAACTTCCGAACCTGTCGAAGATAAATATTCCCAGATTTGTTGAAACTTGTGGGACCTATTCGTTTCAGCTAGTGGGGTTTTCTGACGCATCGTCCATGGCTTTCTGTGGTGCTATCTATCTACGAATCATCAATTCTGCAGGCATCCAGTCGTTCCTGTTGACGTCAAAAACCAAATTGGCATCTGTCAACGCTACCACAATTCCTCGAATGGAACTTTGTGGCGCATACCTTCTCGTTCAACTATACGAATTCATCATGCCATTTATTGACAGTCTCAAGGGCAATCAAATACAACCAGTCTTCTTTAGTGACTCTTCCGTAGTGTTAGGTTGGCTCAACACACCCCATTACAAAATGAAGACCTATGTAGCAAATCGTGTCGGGGAGATTACAGCCATCGTTCAGCCTGCATCTTGGCATCACGTTGGAACATCAGACAATCCGAGCGATCTAGGAACTCGAGGTTTGATGCCACACGAGCTTGTTGACAACATGTTTTGGTGGTGTGGCCCTCCATGGCTTCAGGAAGCAGAATCATACCTTGGCCAAAATCCAGTCATAGATATCCATCATGATCTGCCAGAGATGAAAACTGAAGCGCAAGTTCTTGTCATCAGACCAGTCGATAACCCTCTCTTATCATGGATGACCCGATTTTCATCCTTCGACAAATTGATTCGCTGTACTGCTTGGCTAAGGAGATGGATGTACAATTCTAGGCATGTTGGATGCTGTTGTTGTCCCATGAGAACTGGTGGCCTAACACTAAGAGAAGTTCATGAGGCACTTCAAATGTGCATACGTGCAGTTCAGAACCAATACATTTTGGGTGGTTCTCTCGATCACCACAAAAAGTTGGCAGCTTTCAATCATTTGTCGCCATTTTTCGATAGAGAGGGAGTAATACGCGTCGGCGGTCGACTAAAGCACGCAAGCATTCCGCACAGTCAGAAGCACCCGATTCTTCTTCCTACAAAATGTCACTTCACGACGCTTCTTGTGGACCACTCTCACAGGCTTTACCTGCATCCAGGACCTACTGCGTTGCAAGGACTCATTCAGACCTCTTACTGGATACCATCATTGCGAAGGTTGATCCGTAGCCGTGGATTTCATTGCATTAAGTGCTATAAATCACGTGCTGTTGTTGTTCCCCCACTTATGGCAGATTTGCCTTCGTATCGCGTCAACGGTGGGCGGCCCTTTTTGCATGTAGGTATCGACTTCGCCGGGCCTTTCAATTTGAGAGAATCGATGAGACGAAAGGCAGCCACATCAAAGGTTTATTTATCGTTGTTTGTGTGCATGGCCACGAAAGCGCTACATCTTGAAGCCGTCACCCGACTCTCCACTGATGCCTTCATTGCAACGTTTGAGCGCTTCTCTTCTCGTAGAGGACTCCCATCAGACATATATTCTGATCAGGGTTCGAACTTCATGGGAGCCGCAAGTCACTATCGTGAATTGGCTAGATGGTTCAAGGATCAAGAAACTAAAAAGGTCCTGAGTAATTATGCTGTACGAGTTGGATTTGAGTGGCATTTTAACCCTCCCCATACTCCTCACATGGGTGGAATATGGGAGGCCGGCGTAAAATCGGTCAAAAGAAGACTTCACCTCATCGCAGGAGACACACCGTTGACGTTCGAGGAGTTGAGTACTCTCTTCGCTAAAATTGAGGCGCAGCTCAACTCGCGCCCAATATGCCCTCTTTCCAATAGCCCAGAGGAGACGAATTTTTTATCGCCGGGCCACTTCTTGATCGGAGGCCCAATCAATGCCGTACCGGAGCCGTCTTTGCTGGACACGAGGATGAACCACTTAGACAGATGGCAGCTCATTCAGCGGATGTCAGAGGAGTTCTGGGGACGCTGGAGGAAGGAGTACCTGTGGACTCTTCAACATCGCCAGAAATGGACGTCGGATTCCCCAAGTCTTCAACCAGGAGATCTCGTCTTACTGAAGGAGGACCATGTACCGCCTTTGCAGTGGCCTTTGGCAAAGATTGAGGAGACATGCCCTGGAAATGATGGAAGGGTCAGAGTCGTCAAACTCCGTACGTCCAATACCTCTTATACTCGTCCTGTCCACAAATTGGTTCCTCTCCTCCCTCTAAAATCCTCTCCTTATGCTGATGAGCTATGAATTTTCGTACAAAAATTGGTGGGCGGTATGTCCAGGACTCGGTAGGTAGAATTCGGTAGGTATGAAGGTAGGTAGGATTCGGTAGAAGATAAGAAGCGAAGTGGACCCTTAATCCCTCAACACAATCGGTAGGCGTGAGATCGGTAGTGAGTGCGTGTGAGTGCGCGTACGTGAAAACCCGCGCAGATAATTGGACGTTTCTATCAGGTCCTTCAGTGACCAAGCCAATCCAGGAAGCCGATTCTTCCCCACCAGACATCTCGCTCAGGACTTTTCTGGGTTGATTCTCCAGTACCTCAACAGCGTGCGACGTGCACAATTAGTAATCATCAGAGCTCCAAAATAATTATAATCGCGGATAGTGAGTCGACCACGAGGAGAATCGTTCCCGATTTACACGATTTACACCTACACGGAAATAGGTCCGCTCTACTCACCTATTCTGTATGCGATCCCGCGATCACGATCTACCGGGATCTCACTGATAATTTCGGATCAATTTTGTGCCATCCCATTGTCGCAGCCACATTGGGAAATCCACTGCCGCCTCCGACTCTCCGCCGCTTTCACCACTCTGCCGTCGCCTCGTCGTCTGTCCTGCCGCCTCCACTTGTTACGGAACATTTCGCCAGGGTATCAAACCTCAAAGAAGGTCAGATCTGTCCAATTTTTATATCTATAACATATTACTACCTAAAAGTTGTACCCTCACGCATACCAAAGGAGCTCCTCATAGGTAGGCAACTTAAAGCTTGTGCCATCGTCATACAATCCAATCGCATTCTTGAATAAAATTATTAGTTCAATAACATGCTTGTTTTCTCGTTTTCAATTCTTTTCACCCAAACTCCTGCCAGTTAGGGAATTGTGTTGCGTTTCCTAACCACCTTTGTTCTATCGGCGGTCTCTTCGAAGTTGAGGCGGACTAAGTACAATAGAATTTGACTTTCAACAACGTTTATCAAGTCATATCTGAGGTAGTGATTGGTTATGGGTTATCATTAGTATATTCCTTTGATTATCGGCGGCTTCTTTGTAGTTGAGGCAGTTCATGAACAAAGGAATATCACTTCCAATGTCGTTCGTCATATGTGAGGTGGACAGTGGTTATGTATTTTCATACGTCCATTCCTTTGTTCTATCGGCGGTCTCTTTGATATTGAGTCGGACTGAGTACAAAAGAATTTGACTTGCAATAACGTTTATCAAGTCATTTGTGAGGTGGTGATTGGTTCTGGGTTATCAATAGTCTATTCCTTTGATCATCGGCGGCTTCTTTGATGTTGAGGCGGTTCATGTACAAAGGAATTTCACTTCCAACATCGTTCGTCATATGTGAGGTGGACAGTGGTTATGTATTTTCATACGTCCATTCCTTTGTTCTATCGGCGGTCTCTTTGATATTGAGTCGGACTGAGTACAAAAGAATTTGACTTGCAATAACGTTTATCAAGTCATTTGTGAGGTGGTGATTGGTTCTGGGTTATCATTAGTCTATTCCTTTGATTATCGGCGGCTTTTTTGATGTTGAGGCGGTTCATGTACAAAGGAATATCACTTCCAATTTCGTTCTTCATATGTGAGTTGGACAGTGGTTATGTATTGTCATAGGTCCATTCCTCTGTTCTATCGGCGGTCTCTTTGAAGTTGAGGCGGACTAAGTACAAAAGAATTTGACTTTCAATAACGTTTATCAAGTCATATGTGAGGTAGTGATTGGTTATGGGTTATCATTAGTACATTCCTTTGATTATCGGCGGCTTCATTGTAGTTGAGGCGGTTCATGAACAAAGGAAAATCACTTCCAATGTCGTTCGTCATATGTGAGGTGAACAGTGGTTATGTATTATCATAGGTCCATTCCTTTGTTCTATCGGCGGTCTCTTTGAAGTTGAGGCGGACTAAGTACACAAGAATTTGACTTTCAAAAACGTTTATCAAGTCATATGTGAGGTAGTGATTGGTTCTGGGTTATCATTAGTATATTCCTTTGATTATCGGCGGCTTCTTTGTAGTTGAGGCGGTTCATGAACAAAGGAATCACTTCTAATGTCGTTCGTCATATGTGAGGTGAACAGTGGTTATGTATTATCATAGGTCCATTCCTTTGTTCTATCGGCGGTCTCTTTGAAGTTGAGGCGGACTAAGTACTAAAGAATTTTACTTTCTAAAACGTTTATCAAGTCATATGTGAGGTAGTGATTGGTTCTGGGTTATCATTAGTCTATTCCTTTGATTATCGGCGGCTTCTTTGATGTTGAGGCGGTTCATGTACAAAGGAATATCATTTCCAATTTCGTTCTTCATATGTGAGTTGAACAGTGGTTATGTATTATCATAGGTCCATTCCTTTGTTCTATCGGCGGTCTCTTTGATATTGAGTCGGACTGAGTACAAAAGAATTTGACTTGCAATAACGTTTATCAAGTCATTTGTGAGGTGGTGATTGGTTCTGGGTTATCATTAGTCTATTCCTTTTAATATCGGCGGCTTCTTTGATGTTGAGGCGGTTCATGTACAAAGGAATATCACTTCCAATTTCGTTCTTCATATGTGAGGTGGACAGTGGTTATGTATTATCATAGGTCCATTCCTTTGTTCTATCGGCGGTCTCTTTGAAGTCGAGGCGGACTAAGTACAGAAGAATTTGACTTTCAATAACGTTTATCAAGTCATATGTGAGGTAGTGATTGGTTATGGGTTATCATTAGTATATTCCTTTGATTATCGGCGGCTTCTTTGTAGTTGAGGCGGTTCATGAACAAAGGAATATCACTTCCAATGTCGTTCGTCATATGTGAGGTGAACAGTGGTTATGTATTATCATAGGTCCATTCCTTTGTTCTATCGGCGGTCTCTTTGAAGTTGAGGCGGACTAAGTACAAAAGAATTTGACTTTCAATAACGTTTATCAAGTCATATCTGAGGTAGTGATTGGTTATGGGTTATCATTAGTATATTCCTTTGATTATCGGCGGCTTCTTTGTAGTTGAGGCGGTTCATGAACAAAGGAATATCACTTCCAATGTCGTTCGTCATATGTGAGGAGGACAGTGGTTATGTATTTTCATACGTCCATTCCTTTGTTCTATCGGCGGTCTCTTTGATATTGAGTCGGACTGAGTACAAAAGAATTTGACTTGCAATAACGTTTATCAAGTCATTTGTGAGGTGGTGATTGGTTCTGGGTTATCAATAGTCTATTCCTTTGATCATCGGCGGCTTCTTTGATGTTGAGGCGGTTCATGTACAAAGGAATTTCACTTCCAACATCGTTCGTCATATGTGAGGTGGACAGTGGTTATGTATTTTCATACGTCCATTCCTTTGTTCTATCGGCGGTCTCTTTGATATTGAGTCGGACTGAGTACAAAAGAATTTGACTTGCAAGAACGTTTATCAAGTCATTTGTGAGGTGGTGATTGGTTCTGGGTTATCATTAGTCTATTCCTTTGATTATCGGCGGCTTCTTTGATGTTGAGGCGGTTCATGTACAAAGGAATATCACTTCCAATTTCGTTCTTCATATATGAGTTGGACAGTGGTTATGTATTGTCATAGGTCCATTCCTTTGTTCTATCGGCGGTCTCTTTGAAGTTGAGGCGGACTAAGTACAAAAGAATTTGACTTTCAAAAACGTTCATCAAGTCATGTGTGAGGTAGTGATTGGTTATGGGTTATCATTAGTATATTCCTTTGATTATCGGCGGCTTCTTTGTAGTTGAGGCGGTTCATGAACAAAGGAATATCACTTCCAATGTCGTTCGTCATATGTGAGGAGGACAGTGGTTATGTATCTTCATACGTCCATTCCTTTGTTCTATCAGCGGTCTCTTTGATATTGAGTCGGACTGAGTACAAAAAAATTTGACTTGCAATAACGTTTATCAAGTCATTTGTGAGGTGGTGATTGGTTCTGGGTTATCAATAGTCTATTCCTTTGATCATCGGCGGCTTCTTTGATGTTGAGGCGGTTCATGTACAAAGGAATGTCACTTCCAACATCGTTCGTCATATGTGAGGTGGACAGTGGTTATGTATTTTCATACGTCCATTCCTTTGTTCTATCGGCGGTCTCTTTGATACTGAGTCGGACTGAGTACGAAAGAATTTGACTTGCAATAACGTTTATCAAGTCATTTGTGAGGTGGTGATTGGTTCTGGGCTATCATTAGTATATTCCTTTGATTATCGGCGGCTTCTTTGTAGTTGAGGCGGTTCATGAACAAAGGAATCACTTCTAATGTCGTTCGTCATATGTGAGGTGAACAGTGGTTATGTATTATCATAGGTCCATTCCTTTGTTCTATCGGCGGTCTCTTTGAAGTTGAGGCGGACTAAGTACTAAAGAATTTTACTTTCTAAAACGTTTATCAAGTCATATGTGAGGTAGTGATTGGTTCTGGGTTATCATTAGTCTATTCCTTTGATTATCGGCGGCTTCTTTGATGTTGAGGTGGTTCATGTACAAAGGAATATCATTTCCAATTTCGTTCTTCATATGTGAGTTGGACAGTGGTTATGTATTATCATAGGTCCATTCCTTTGTTCTATCGGCGGTCTCTTTGATATTGAGTCGGACTGAGTACAAAAGAATTTGACTTGCAATAACGTTTATCAAGTCATTTGTGAGGTGGTGATTGGTTCTGGGTTATCATTAGTCTATTCCTTTGAATATCGGCGGCTTCTTTGATGTTGAGGCGGTTCATGTACAAAGGAATATCACTTCCAATTTCGTTCTTCATATGTGAGGTGGACAGTGGTTATGTATTATCATAGGTCCATTCCTTTGTTCTATCGGCGGTCTCTTTGAAGTCGAGGCGGACTAAGTACAAAAGAATTTGACTTTCAATAACGTTTATCAAGTCATATGTGAGGTAGTGATTGGTTATGGGTTATCATTAGTATATTCCTTTGATTATCGGCGGCTTCTTTGTAGTTGAGGCGGTTCATGAACAAAGGAATATCACTTCCAATGTCGTTCGTCATATGTGAGGTGAACAGTGGTTATGTATTATCATAGGTCCATTCCTTTGTTCTATCGGCGGTCTCTTTGAAGTTGAGGCGGACTAAGTACAAATGAATTTGACTTTCAAAAACGTTTATCAAGTCATATGTGAGGTAGTGATTGGTTCTGGGTTATCATTAGTATATTCCTTTGATTATCGGCGGCTTCTTTGTAGTTGAGGCGGTTCATGAACAAAGGAATATCACTTCCAATGTCGTTCGTCATATGTGAGGTGAACAGTGGTTATGTATTATCATAGGTCCATTCCTTTGTTCTATCGGCGGTCTCTTTGAAGTTGAGGCGGACTAAGTACAAAAGAATTTGACTTTCAATAACGTTTATCAAGTCATATCTGAGGTAGTGATTGGTTATGGGTTATCATTAGTATATTCCTTTGATTATCGGCGGCTTCTTTGTAGTTGAGGCGGTTCATGAACAAAGGAATATCACTTCCAATGTCGTTCGTCATATGTGAGGAGGACAGTGGTTATGTATTTTCATACGTCCATTCCTTTGTTCTATCGGCGGTCTCTTTGATATTGAGTCGGACTGAGTACAAAAGAATTTGACTTGCAATAACGTTTATCAAGTCATTTGTGAGGTGGTGATTGGTTCTGGGTTATCAATAGTCTATTCCTTTGATCATCGGCGGCTTCTTTGATGTTGAGGCGGTTCATGTACAAAGGAATTTCACTTCCAACATCGTTCGTCATATGTGAGGTGGACAGTGGTTATGTATTTTCATACGTCCATTCCTTTGTTCTATCGGCGGTCTCTTTGATATTGAGTCGGACTGAGTACAAAAGAATTTGACTTGCAAGAACGTTTATCAAGTCATTTGTGAGGTGGTGATTGGTTCTGGGTTATCATTAGTCTATTCCTTTGATTATCGGCGGCTTCTTTGATGTTGAGGCGGTTCATGTACAAAGGAATATCACTTCCAATTTCGTTCTTCATATGTGAGTTGGACAGTGGTTATGTATTGTCATAGGTCCATTCGTTTGTTCTATCGGCGGTCTCTTTGAAGTTGAGGCGGACTAAGTACAAAAGAATTTGACTTTCAAAAACGTTCATCAAGTCATGTGTGAGGTAGTGATTGGTTCTGGGTTATCATTAGTATATTCCTTTGATTATCGGCGGCTTCTTTGTAGTTGAGGCGGTTCATGAACAAAGGAATATCACTTCCAATGTCGTTCGTCATATGTGAGGTGAACAGTGGTTATGTATTATCATAGGTTCATTCCTTTGTTCTATCGGCGGTCTCTTTGAAGTTGAGGCGGACTAAGTACAAAAGAATTTGACTTTCAAAAACGTTTATCAAGTCATATCTGAGGTAGTGATTGGTTATGGGTTATCATTAGTATATTCCTTTGATTATCGGCGGCTTCTTTGTAGTTGAGGCGGTTCATGAACAAAGGAATATCACTTCCAATGTCGTTCGTCATATGTGAGGAGGACAGTGGTTATGTATTTTCATACGGCCATTCCTTTGTTCTATCGGCGGTCTCTTTGATATTGAGTCGGACTGAGTACAAAAGAATTCGACTTGCAATAACGTTTATCAAGTCATTTGTGAGGTGGTGATTGGTTCTGGGTTATCAATAGTCTATTCCTTTGATCATCGGCGGCTTCTTTGATGTTGAGGCGGTTCATGTACAAAGGAATGTCACTTCCAACATCGTTCGTCATATGTGAGGTGGACAGTGGTTATGTATTTTCATACGTCCATTCCTTTGTTCTATCGGCGGTCTCTTTGATATTGAGTCGGACTGAGTACAAAAGAATTTGACTTGCAATAACGTTTATCAAGTCATTTGTGAGGTGGTGATTGGTTCTGGGTTATCATTAGTCTATTCCTTTGATTATCGGCGGCTTCTTTGTTGTTGAGGTGGTTCATGTACAAAGGAATATCACTTCCAATTTCGTTCTTCATATGTGAGTTGGACAGTGGTTATGTATTATCATAGGTCCATTCCTTTGTTCTATCGGCGGTCTCTTTGAAGTTGAGGCGGACTAAGTACAAAAGAATTTGACTTTCAATAACGTTTATCAAGTCATATGTGAGGTAGTGATTGGTTATGGGTTATCATTAGTATATTCCTTTGATTATCGGCGGCTTCTTTGATGTTGAGGCGGTTCATGTACAAAGGAATATCACTTCCAATTTCGTTCTTCATATGTGAGTTGGACAGTGGTTATGTATTGTCATAGGTCCATTCCTCTGTTCTATCGGCGGTCTCTTTGAAGTTGAGGCGGACTAAGTACAAAAGAATTTGACTTTCAATAACGTTTATCAAGTCATATGTGAGGTAGTGATTGGTTATGGGTTATCATTAGTATATTCCTTTGATTATCGGCGGCTTCTTTGTAGTTGAGGCGGTTCATGAACAAAGGAAAATCACTTCCAATGTCGTTCGTCATATGTGAGGTGAACAGTGGTTATGTATTATCATAGGTCCATTCCTTTGTTCTATCGGCGGTCTCTTTGATACTGAGGCGGACTAAGTACACAAGAATTTGACTTTCAAAAACGTTTATCAAGTCATATGTGAGGTAGTGATTGGTTTTGGGCTATCATTAGTATATTCCTTTGATTATCGGCGGCTTCTTTGTAGTTGAGGCGGTTCATGAACAAAGGAATCACTTCCAATGTCGTTCGTCATATGTGAGGTTAACAGTGGTTATGTATTATCATAGGTCCATTCCTTTGTTCTATCGGCGGTCTCTTTGAAGTTGAGGCGGACTAAGTACTAAGAATTTACTTTCTAAAACGTTTATCAAGTCATATGTGAGGTAGTGATTGGTTCTGGGTTATCATTAGTCTATTCCTTTGATTATCGGCGGCTTCTTTGATGTTGAGGCGGTTCATGTACAAAGGAATATCATTTCCAATTTCGTTCTTCATATGTGAGGTGGACAGTGGTTATGTATTATCATAGGTCCATTCCTTTGTTCTATCGGCGGTCTCTTTGAAGTCGAGGCGGACTAAGTACAAAAGAATTTGACTTTCAATAACGTTTATCAAGTCATATGTGAGGTAGTGATTGGTTATGGGTTATCATTAGTATATTCCTTTGATTATCGGCGGCTTCTTTGTAGTTGAGGCGGTTCATGAACAAAGGAATATCACTTCCAATGTCGTTCGTCATATGTGAGGTGAACAGTGGTTATGTATCATCATAGGTCCATTCCTTTGTTCTATCGGCGGTCTCTTTGAAGTTGAGGCGGACTAAGTACAAAAGAATTTGATTTTCAAAAACGTTTATCAAGTCATATGTGAGGTAGTGATTGGTTCTGGGTTATCATTAGTATATTCCTTTGATTATCGGCGGCTCCTTTGTAGTTGAGGCGGTTCATGAACAAAGGAATATCACTTCCAATGTCGTTCGTCATATGTGAGGTGAACAGTGGTTATGTATTATCATAGGTCCATTCCTTTGTTCTATCGGCGGTCTCTTCGAAGTTGAGGCGGACTAAGTACAGTAGAATTTGACTTTCAATAACGTTTATCAAGTCATATCTGAGGTAGTGATTGGTTATGGGTTATCATTAGTATATTCCTTTGATTATCGGCGGCTTCTTTGTAGTTGAGGCAGTTCATGAACAAAGGAATATCACTTCCAATGTCGTTCGTCATATGTTAGGAGGACAGTGGTTATGTATTTTCATACGTCCATTCCTTTGTTCTATCGGCGGTCTCTTTGATATTGAGTCGGACTGAGTACAAAAGAATTTGACTTGCAATAACGTTTATCAAGTCATTTGTGAGGGTGGTGATTGGTTCTGGGTTATCAATAGTCTATTCCTTTGATCATCGGCGGCTTCTTTGATGTTGAGGCGGTTCATGTACAAAGGAATTTCACTTCCAACATCGTTCGTCATATGTGAGGTGGACAGTGTTATGTATTTTCATACGTCCATTCCTTTGTTCTATCGGCGGTCTCTTTGATATTGAGTCGGACTGAGTACAAAGAATTTGACTTGCAATAACGTTTATCAAGTCATTTGTGAGGTGGTGATTGGTTCTGGGTTATCATTAGTCTATTCCTTTGATTATCGGCGGCTTCTTTGATGTTGAGGCGGTTCATGTACAAAGGAATATCACTTCCAATTTCGTTCTTCATATGTGAGTTGGACAGTGGTTATGTATTGTCATAGGTCCATTCCTCTGTTCTATCGGCGGTCTCTTTGAAGTTGAGGCGGACTAAGTACAAAAGAATTTGACTTTCAATAACGTTTATCAAGTCATATGTGAGGTAGTGATTGGTTATGGGTTATCATTAGTATATTCCTTTGATTATCGGCGGCTTCTTTGTAGTTGAGGCGGTTCATGAACAAAGGAAAATCACTTCCAATGTCGTTCGTCATATGTGAGGTGAACAGTGGTTATGTATTATCATAGGTCCATTCCTTTGTTCTATCGGCGGTCTCTTTGAAGTTGAGGCGGACTAAGTACACAAGAATTTGACTTTCAAAAACGTTTATCAAGTCATATGTGAGGTAGTGATTGGTTCTGGGTTATCATTAGTATATTCCTTTGATTATCGGCGGCTTCTTTGATGTTGAGGCGGTTCATGTACAAAGGAATATCATTTCCAATTTCGTTCTTCATATGTGAGTTGGACAGTGGTTATGTATTATCATAGGTCCATTCCTTTGTTCTATCGGCGGTCTCTTTCAAGTTGAGGCGGACTAAGTACAAAAGAATTTGACTTTCAATAACGTTTATCAAGTCATATGTGAGGTAGTGATTGGTTATGGGTTATCATTAGTATATTCCTTTGATTATCGGCGGCTTCTTTGTAGTTGAGGCGGTTCATGTACAAAGGAATATCATTTCCAATTTCGTTCTTCATATGTGAGTTGGACAGTGGTTATGTATTATCATAGGTCCATTCCTTTGTTCTATCGGCGGTCTCTTTGATATTGAGTCGGACTGAGTACAAAAGAATTTGACTTGCAATAACGTTTATCAAGTCATTTGTGAGGTGGTGATTGGTTCTGGGTTATCATTAGTCTATTCCTTTGAATATCGGCGGCTTCTTTGATGTTGAGGCGGTTCATGTACAAAGGAATATCACTTCCAATTTCGTTCTTCATATGTGAGGTGGACAGTGGTTATGTATTATCATAGGTCCATTCCTTTGTTCTATCGGCGGTCTTTTTGAAGTCGAGGCGGACTAAGTACAAAAGAATTTGACTTTCAATAACGTTTATCAAGTCATATGTGAGGTAGTGATTGGTTATGGGTTATCATTAGTATATTCCTTTGATTATCGGCGGCTTCTTTGTAGTTGAGGCGGTTCATGAACAAAGGAATATCACTTCCAATGTCGTTCGTCATATGTGAGGTGAACAGTGGTTATGTATTATCATAGGTCCATTCCTTTGTTCTATCGGCGGTCTCTTTGAAGTTGAGGCGGACTAAGTACAAAAGAATTTGATTTTCAAAAACGTTTATCAAGTCATATGTGAGCTAGTGATTGGTTCTGGGTTATCATTAGTATATTCCTTTGATTATCGGCGGCTCCTTTGTAGTTGAGGCGGTTCATGAACAAAGGAATATCACTTCCAATGTCCGTTCGTCATATGTGAGGTGAACAGTGGTTATGTATTATCATAGGTCCATTCCTTTGTTCTATCGGCGGTCTCTTCGAAGTTGAGGCGGACTAAGTACAATAGAATTTGACTTTCAATAACGTTTATCAAGTCATATCTGAGGTAGTGATTGGTTATGGGTTATCATTAGTATATTCCTTTGATTATCGGCGGCTTCTTTGTAGTTGAGGCAGTTCATGAACAAAGGAATATCACTTCCAATGTCGTTCGTCATATGTGAGGAGGACAGTGGTTATGTATTTTCATACGTCCATTCCTTTGTTCTATCGGCGGTCTCTTTGATATTGAGTCGGACTGAGTACAAAAGAATTTGACTTGCAATAACGTTTATCAAGTCATTTGTTAGGTGGTGATTGGTTCTGGGTTATCAATAGTCTATTTCTTTGATCATCGGCGGCTTCTTTGATGTTGAGGCGGTTCATGTACAAAGGAATTTCACTTCCAACATCGTTCGTCATATGTGAGGTGGACAGTGGTTATGTATTTTCATACGTCCATTCCTTTGTTCTATCGGCGGTCTCTTTGATATTGAGTCGGACTGAGTACAAAAGAATTTGACTTGCAATAACGTTTATCAAGTCATTTGTGAGGTGGTGATTGGTTCTGGGTTATCATTAGTCTATTCCTTTGATTATCGGCGGCTTCTTTGATGTTGAGGCGGTTCATGTACAAAGGAATATCACTTCCAATTTCGTTCTTCATATGTGAGTTGGACAGTGGTTATGTATTGTCATAGGTCCATTCCTCTGTTCTATCGGCGGTCTCTTTGAAGTTGAGGCGGACTAAGTACAAAAGAATTTGACTTTCAATAACGTTTATCAAGTCATATGTGAGGTAGTGATTGGTTATGGGTTATCATTAGTATATTCCTTTGATTATCGGCGGCTTCTTTGATGTTGAGGCGGTTCATGTACAAAGGAATATCATTTCCAATTTCGTTCTTCATATGTGAGTTGGACAGTGGTTATGTATTATCATAGGTCCTTTCCTTTGTTCTATCGGCGGTCTCTTTCAAGTTGAGGCGGACTAAGTACAAAAGAATTTGACTTTCAATAACGTTTATCAAGTCATATGTGAGGTAGTGATTGGTTATGGGTTATCATTAGTATATTCCTTTGATTATCGGCGGCTTCTTTGTAGTTGAGGCGTTGAAAATACATAACCACTGTCCACCTCACATATCACGAACGATATGGGAAGTGACATTCCTTTGTACATGAACCGCCTCAACATCAATGAAGCCGCCGATAATCAAAGGAATAGACTAATGATAACCCAGAACCAATCACCACCTCACAAATGACTTGATAAACGTTATTGCAAGTCAAATTCTTTTGTACTCAGTCCGACTCAATATCAAAGAGACCGCCGATAGAACAAAGGAATGGACCTATGATAATACATAACCACTGTTCACCTCACATATGACGAACGACATTGGAAGTGATATTCCCTTGTTCATGAACCGCCTCAACTACAAAGAAGCCGCCGATAATCAAAGGAATATACTAATGATAACCCATAACCAATCACTACCTCAAATATGACTTGATAAACGTTATTGAAAGTCAAATTCTTTTGTACTCAGTCCGACTCAATATCAAAGAGACCACCGATAGAACAAAGGAATGGACCTATGATAATACATAACCACTGTTCACCTCACATATGACGAACGACATTTGAAGTGATATTCCTTTGTTCATGAACCGCCTCAACTACAAAGAAGCCGCCGATAATCAAAGGAATAAACTAATGATAACCCATAACCAATCACTACCTCACATATGACTTGATAAACGTTATTGAAAGTCAAATTCTTTTGTACTTAGTCCGCCTCAACTTCAAAGAGACCGCCGATAGAACAAAGGAATGGACCTATGATAATACATAACCACTGTCCACCTCACATATGACGAACGATATTGGAAGTGATATTCTTTTGTACATGAACCGCCTCAACATCGAAGAAGCCGCCGAAAATCAAAGGAATAGACTAATGACAACCCAGAACCAATCACTACCTCACATATGACTTGATAAACGTTTTTGAAAGTCAAATTCTTTTGTACCTCGTCCGCCTCAACTTCAAAGAGACCGCCGATAGAACAAAGGAATGGACCTATGATAATACATAACCACTGTCCAACTCACATATGAAGAACGAAATTGGAAGTGATATTCCTATGTACATGAACCGCCTCAACATCAAAGAAGCCGCCGATATTCAAAGGAATAGACTAATGATAACCCAGAACCAATCACCACCTCACAAATGACTTGATAAACGTTATTGCAAGTCATATTCTTTTGTACTTAGTCCGACTCAATATCAAAGAGACCGCCGATAGAACAGAGGAATGGACGTATGAAAATACATAACCACTGTCCACCTAACATATGAAGAACGAAATTGGAAGTGATATTCCTTTGTACATGAACCGCCTCAACATCAAAGAAGCCGCCGATAATCAAAGGAATAGACTAATGATAACCCAGAACCAATCACCACCTCACAAATGACTTGATAAACGTTATTGCAAGTCAAATTCTTTTGTACTCAGTCCGACTCAATATCAAAGAGACCGCCGATAGAACAAAGGAATGGACGTATGAAAATACATAACCACTGTCCACCTCACATATGACGAACGATGTTGGAAGTGACATTCCTTTGTACATGAACCGCCTCGACATCAAAGAAGCCGCCGATGATCAAAGGAATAGACTATTGATAACCCAGAACCAATCACCACCTCACAAATGACTTGATAAACGTTATTGCAAGTCAAATTCTTTTGTACTCAGTCCGACTCAATATCAAAGAGACCGCCGAAAGAACAAAGGAATGGACGTATGAAAATACATAACCACTGTCCTCCTCACATATGACGAACGACATTGGAAGTGATATTCCTTTGTTCATGAACCGCCTCAACTACAAAGAAGCCGCCGATAATCAAAGGAATATACTAATGATAACCCATAAACAATCACTACCTCAGATATGACTTGATAAACGTTATTGAAAGTCAAATTCTTTTGTACTTAGTCCGCCTCAACTTCAAAGAGACCGCCGATAGAACAAAGGAATGGACCTATGATAATACATAACCACTGTTCACCTCACATATGACGAACGACATTGGAATGATATTCCTTTGTTCATGAACCGCCTCAACTACAAAGAAGCCGCCGATAATCAAAGGAATATACTAATGATAACCCAGAACCAATCACTACCCCACATATGACTTGATAAACGTTTTTGAAAGTCAAATTCTTTTGTACTTGGTCCGCCTCAACTTCAAAGAGACCGCCGATAGAACAAAGGAATGGACCTATGATAATACATAACCACTGTTCACCTCACATATGACGAACGACATTGGAAGTGATATTCCTTTGTTCATGAACCGCCTCAACTACAAAGAAGCCGCCGATAATCAAAGGAATATACTAATGAAAACCCATAACCAATCACTACCTCACATATGACTTGATAAACGTTATTGAAAGTCAAATTCTTTTGTACTTAGTCCGCCTCGACTTCAAAGAGACCGCCGATAGAACAAAGGAATGGACCTATGATAATACATAACCACTGTCCACCTCACATATGAAGAACGAAATTGGAAGTGATATTCCTTTGTAAATGAACCGCCTCAACATCAAAGAAATCGCCGATAATCAAAGGAATATACTAATGATAACCCAGAACCAATCACTACCTCACATATGACTTGATAAACGTTTTTGAAAGTCAAATTCTTGTGTACTTAGTCCGCCTCAACTTCAAAGAGACCGCCGATAGAACAAAGGAATGGACCTATGATAATACATAACCACTGTTCACCTCACATATGACGAACGACATTGGAAGTGATTTTCCTTTGTTCATGAACCGCCTCAACTACAAAGAAGCCGCCGATAATCAAAGGAATATACTAATGATAACCCATAACCAATCACTACCTCACATATGACTTGATAAACGTTATTGAAAGTCAAATTCTTTTGTACTTAGTCCGCCTCAACTTCAAAGAGACCGCCGATAGAACAAAGGAATGGACCTATGACAATACATAACCACTGTCCAACCTCACATATGAAGAACGAAATTGGAAGTGATATTCCTTTGTACATGAACCGCCTCAACATCAAAGAAGCCGCCGATAATCAAAGGAATAGACTAATGATAACCCAGAACCAATCACCACCTCACAAATGACTTGATAAACGTTTATGCAAGTCAAATTCTTTTTTACTCAGTCCGACTCAATATCAAAGAGACCGCCGATAGAACAAAGGAATGGACGTATGAAAATACATAACCACTGTCCACCTCACATATGACGAACGATGTTGGAAGTGACATTCCTTTGTACATGAACCGCCTCAACATCAAAGAAGCCGCCGATGATCAAAGGAATAGACTATTGATAACCCAGAACCAATCACCACCTCACAAATGACTTGATAAACGTTATTGCAAGTCAAATTCTTTTGTACTCAGTCCGACTCAATATCAAAGAGACCGCCGATAGAACAAAGGAATGGACGTATGAAAATACATAACCACTGTCCTCCTCACATATGACGAACGACATTGGAAGTGATATTCCTTTGTTCATGAACCGCCTCAACTACAAAGAAGCCGCCGATAATCAAGGAATATACTAATGATAACCCATAACCAATCACTACCTCAGATATGACTTGATAAACGTTATTGAAAGTCAAATTCTTTTGTTCTTAGTCCGCCTCAACTTCAAAGAGACCGCCGATGAACAAAGGAATGGACCTATGATAATACATAACACTGTTCACCTCACATATGACGAACGACATTGGAAGTGATATTCCTTTGTTCATGAACCGCCTCAACTACAAAGAAGCCGCCGATAATCAAAGGAATATACTAATGATAACCCAGAACCAATCACTACCTCACATATGACTTGATAAACGTTATTGCAAGTCAAATTCTTTTGTACTCAGTCCGACTCAATATCAAAGAGACCGCCGATAGAACAAAGGAATGGACGTATGAAAATACATAACCACTGTCCACCTCACATATGACGAACGACATTGGAAGTGATATTCCTTTGTTCATGAACCGCCTCAACTACAAAGAAGCCGCCGATAATCAAAGGAATATACTAATGATAACCCAGAACCAATCACTACCTCACATATGACTTGATAAACGTTTTAGAAAGTAAAATTCTTTAGTACTTAGTCCGCCTCAACTTCAAAGAGACCGCCGATAGAACAAAGGAATGGACCTATGATAATACATAACCACTGTTCACCTCACATAGGACGAACGACATTGGAAGTGATTTTCCTTTGTTCATGAACCGCCCTCAAACTACAAAGAAGCCGCCGATAATCAAAGGAATATACTAATGATAGCCCAGAACCATCAACCACCTCACAAATGACTTGATAAAACGTTGTTGCAAGTCAAATTCTTTTGTACTCAGTCCGACTCAAGTATCAAAGAGACCGCCGATAGAACAAAGGAATGGACGTATGAAAATACATAACCACTGTCCCACCTCACATATGACGATCGATGTTGGAAGTGACATTCCTTTGTACATGAACCGCCTCAACATAAAAGAAGCCGCCGATGATCAAAGGAATAGACTATTGATAACCAGAACCAATCACCACCTCACAAATGACTTGATAAACGTATTGCAAGTCGAATTTTTTTGTACTCAGTCCGACCTCAATATCAAAGAGACCGCCGATAGAACCAAAGGAATGGACGTATGAAGATACATAACCACTGTCCACCTCACATATGACGAACGACATTGGAAGTGATATTCCTTTGTTCATGTACCGCCTCAAACTACAAAGAAGCCGCCGATAATCAAAGGAATATACTAATGATAACCCATAACCAATCACTACCTCACATATGACTTGATAAACGTTATTGAAAGTCAAATTCTTTTGTACTTAGTCCGCCTCGACTTCAAAGAGACCGCCGATAGAACAAAGGAATGGACCTATGATAATACATAACCACTGTCCACCTCACATATGAAGAACGATGTTGGAAGTGACATTCCTTTGTACATGAAACCGCCTCAACATCAAGAAGCCGCCGATGATCAAAGGAATAGGACTATTGATAACCCAGAACAATCACCAACCTCACAAATGACTTGATAAACGTTATTGCAAGTCAAATTCTTTTGTACTCAGTCCGACTCAATATCAAAAGAGACCGCCGATAGAACAAAGGAATGGACGTATGGAAAATACATAAACCACTGTCCACTCACATATGACGAACGATGTGGAAGTAACATTCCTTTGTACATGAACCGCCTCAACATCAAAGAAGCCGCCGATGATCAAAGGATAGACTATTGATAACCCAGAACCAATCACCACCTCACAAATGACTTGATAAACGTTATTGCAAGTCAAATTCTTTTGTACTCAGTCAGATCAATATCAAAGAGACCGCCGATAGAACAAAGGAATGGACGTATGAAAATACATAACCACTGTCCTCCTCACATATGACGAACGACATTGGAAGTGATATTCCTTTGTTCATGAACCGCCTCAACTACAAGAAAGCCGCCAATAATCAAAGGAATATACTAATGATAACCCATAACCAATCACTACCTCAGATATGAACTTGATAAACGTTATTGAAAGTCAAATTCTTTTGTACTTAGTCCGCCTCATACTTCAAAGAGACCGCCGATAGAACAAAGAATGGACCTATGATAATAACATAACCACTGTTCACCTCACTATGACGAACGACATTGGAAGGGATATTCCTTTGTTCATGAACCGCCTCAACTACAAAGAAAGCCCGCCGATAATCAAGGAATAACTAATGAATAACCCGAACCACATCACTACCTCACACATGACTTGATAAACGTTTTTGAAAGTCAAATTCCTTTTTGTACTAGTCCGACTCAACTTCAAAGAGACCGCCGATAGAACAAGGAGAATGGACCTATGATAATACATACTACTGTCCACTCACATATGAAGAACGAAATTGGAAGTGAGTATTCCCTTTGTACATGAACCGCCTCAATATCAAAGAAGCCGCCGATAATCAAAGGAATAGACTAATGATAACCCAGAACCAATCACTACCTCACATATGACTTGATAACCATGTTTTAGAAAGTAAAAATTCATTAGTACTTAGTTCCGCCTCAACTTCAAAGAGAGCCGCCGATAGAACAAAGGAATGGACCTATGATAATACATAACCACTGTTCACCTCACATATGACGAAACGACATTGGAAGTGATATTCCTTTGTTCATGAACCGCCTCAACTACAAAGAAGCCGCCGATAATCAACGGAAATATACTGATGATAACCCAGAACCAATCACTACCTCACATATGACTTGATATAAACGGTTTTTGAAGTCAAATTCTTTTGTACTTAGTCCGCCTCACTTCAAAGAGACCGCCGATAGAACAAAGGAATGGACCTATGATAATACATAACCACTGTTCATCTCACATATGACGAACGCATTGGGAATTGATATTCCCTTTGTTTGCATGAACCGCCTCAACTACAAAGAAGCCGCCCGGATAATCAAAGGAATATACTAATGATAACCCATAACCAATCACTACCTCACATATGACTTGATAACGTTTTGAAAGTAAATTCTTTTGTACTTAGTCCGCCTCGACTTCAAGAGACCGCCGATAGAACAAAGGAATGGACCTATGATAATACATAACCACTGTCCACCTCACATATGAAGAAACGAAATTGGAAGTGATATTCCTTTGTTCATGAACCGCCTCAACTACAAAGAAGCCGCCGATAATCAAAGGAATATAACTAATGATAACCATAACCAATCACTACCTCAGATATGACTTGATAAACGTTATTGAAAGTCAAATTCTTTTGTACTTAGTCCGCCTCAACTTCAAAGAGACCGCCGATAGAACAAAGGAATGGACCTATGATAATACATAACCACTGTTCACCTCACATATGACGAACGACATTGGAAGTGATATTCCTTTGTTCATGTACCGCCTCAACTACAAAGAAGCCGCCGATAATCAAAGGAATATACTAATGATAACCCAGAACCAATCACTACCTACCTCACACATGACTTGATAAACGTTTTTTAAAGTCAAATTCTTTTGTACTTAGTCCGCCTCAACTTCAAAGAGACCGCCGATAGAACAAAGGAATGGACCTATGATAATACATAACCACTGTCCAACTCACATATGAAGAACGAAATTGGAAGTGATATTCCTTTGTACATGAACCGCCTCAATATCAAAGAAGCCGCCGATAATCAAAGGAATAGACTAATGATAACCCAGAACCAATCACTACCTCACATATGACTTGATAAACGTTTTAGAAAGTAAAATTCTTTTGTACTTAGTTCCGCCTCAACTTCAAAGAGACCCGCCGATAGAACAAAGGAATGGACCTATGATAATACATAACCCTGTTCACCTCACATATGACGAACGACATTGGAAGTGATATTCCTTGTTCATGAACCGCCTCAACTACAAAGAAGCCGCCGATAATCAAAGGAATATACTAATGATAACCCATAACCAATCACTACCTCACATATGACTTGATAAACGTTATTGAAAGTCAAATTCTTTTTGTACTTAGTCCGCCCTCGACTTCAAAGAGACCGCCGATAGAACAAAGGAATGGACCTACGATAATACATAACCACTGTCCCACCTCACATATGAAGAACGAAATTGGAAGTGATATTCCTTTGTACATGAACCGCCTCAACATCAAAGAAGCCGCCGATATTCAAAAGGAATAGACTAATGATAACCCGAACCAATCACCACCTCACAAATGACTTGATAAACGTTATTGCAAGTCAAATTCTTTTGTACTCAGTCCGACTCAATATCAAAGAGACCGCCGATAGAACAAGGATGGACGTAGAAAATACATAACCACTGTCCACCTCACATATGACGAACGACATTGGAAGTGATATTCCTTTGTTCATGAACCGCCTCAACATCAAGAAGCCGCCGATAATCAAAGGAATAGACTAATGATAACCCAGAACCAATCACTACCCTCACATATGACTTGATAAACGTTTTAGAAAGTAAAATTCTTTAGTACCTAGTCCTCCTCACTTCAAAGAGACGCCGATAGAACAAAGGAATGGACGTATAAAATACATAACCACTGTCCACCTCACATATGACGAACGATGTTGGAAGTGACATTCCTTTGTACATGAACCGCCTCAACATCAAAGAAGCCGCCGATGATCAAAGGAATAGACTATTGATAACCCAGAACCAATCACCACCTCACAAATGACTTGATAAACGTTATTGCAAGTCAAATTTTTTTGTACTCAGTCCGACTCAATATCAAAGAGACCGCCGATAGAACAAAGGAATGGACGTATGAAGATACATAACCACTGTCCACCTCACATATGACGACGACATTGGAAGTGATATTCCTTTGTTCATGAACCGCCTCAACTACAAAGAAGCCGCCGATAATCAAAGGAATATACTAATGATAACCCATAACCAATCACTACCTCACATATGACTTGATAAACGTTATTGAAAGTCAAATTCTTTTGTACTTAGTCCGCCTCAACTTCAAAGAGACCCGCCGATAGAACAAAGGAATGGACCTATGATAATACATAACCCACTGTCCAACTTAAATATGAAGAACGAAAATTGGAAGTGATATTCCTTTGTACATGAACCGCCTCAACATCAAAGAAGCCGCCGATAATCAAGGAATAGACTAATGATAACCCAGAACCAATCACCACCTCACAAATGACTTGATAAACGTTATTGCAAGTCAAATTCTTTTGTACTCAGTCCGACTCAATATCAAAGAGACCGCCGATAGAACAAAGGAATGGACCTATGATAATACATAACCACTGTCCACCTCACATATGACGAACGAAATTGGAAGTGATATTCCTTTGTACATGAACCGCCTCAACATCGAAGAAGCCGCCGAAAATCAAAGGAATAGACTAATGATAACCCAGAACCAATCACCACCTCACATATGACTTGATAAACGTTTTGAAAGTCAAATTCTTTTGTACTTAGTCCGCCTCAATTCAAGAGACCGCCGATAGAACAAAGGAATGGACCTATGATAATACATAACCACTGTCCACCTCACATATGACGAACGACATTGGAAGTGATATTCCTTTGTTCATGAACCGCCTCAACTACAAAGAAGCCGCCGATAATCAAAGGAATATACTAATGAATAACCCATAACCAATCACTACCTCAGATATGACTTGATAAACGTTATTGAAAGTCAAATTCTTTTGTACTTAGTCCGCCTCAACTTCAAGAGACCGCCGATAGAACAAAGGAATGGACCTATGATAATACATAACCACTGTCA
>WIXP02000074.1:0-96632 GCA_009739505.2 Apolygus lucorum
GAATTTTTACCAAATTTATCAATTTAGAGGCGTCATAATGTCGGTTCATTATTACTTATTTGGTACCACAGCTAGAGCATGTCTCCAATACTAATGAATATTGGAGCCTGAAAATCGTTTCAATTCGTCTCATTGCTGGTATATCTATAATAATCTATCGAATTTTTACCAAATTTATCAATTTAGAGGCGTAATGATGCTGGTTCATTAGTACCTATTAGGTACCACAGCTAGAGCATCTCTCCAATACTAATGAATGTAGGAGCCTGAAATTCGTTTCAATTCGTCTCATTGTTGGTATATCTATAACAATCTATCGCATTTTCACCAAATTTATCAATTTAGAGGCGTCATAATGTCGGTTCATTATTACGTATTTGGTACCACAGCTAGAGCATGTCTCCAATACTAATGAATATAGGAGCCTGAAAATCGTTTCAATTCGTCTCATTGTTGGTATATCTATAACAATCTATCGAATTTTTACCAAATTTATCAATTTAGAGGCGTCATAATGTCGGTTCATTATTACGTATTTGGTACCACAGCTAGAGCATGTCTCCAATACTAATGAATATAGGAGCCTGAAAATCGTTTCAATTCGTCTCATTGCTGGTATATCTATAACAATCTATCGAATTTCTACCAAATTTATGAATTTAGAGGCGTAATGATGCTGGTTCATTAGTACCTATTAGGTACCACAGCTAGAGCATGTCTCCAATACTAATGAATGTAGGAGCCTGGAATTCGTTTCAATTCGTCTCATTGCTTGGTATATCTATAACAATCTATCGAATTTTTACCAAATTTATCAATTTAGAGGCGTCATAATGTCGGTTCATTATTACGTATTTGGTACCACAGCTAGAGCATGTCTCCAATACTAATGAATATAGGAGCCTGAAAATCGTTTCAATTCGTCTCATTGTTGGTATATCTATAACAATCTATCGAATTTTTACTAAATTTATCAATTTAGAGGCGTCATAATGTCGGTTCA
Organism: Apolygus lucorum; assembly: GCA_009739505.2. Classification (NCBI taxonomy): domain Eukaryota; kingdom Metazoa; phylum Arthropoda; class Insecta; order Hemiptera; family Miridae; genus Apolygus; species Apolygus lucorum. The sequence continues at coordinate 1,004 of WIXP02000074.1, forward strand.
TTATTACGTATTTGGTACCACAGCTAGAGCATGTCTCCAATACTAATGAATATAGGAGCCTGAAAATCGTTTCAATTCGTTTCATTGCTGGTATATCTATAACAATCTATCGAATTTTTACCAAATTTATCAATTTAGAGGCGTCATAATGTCGGTTCATTATTACGTATTTGGTACCACAGCTAGAGCTTGTCTCCAATACTAATGAATATTGGAGCCTGAAAATCGTTTCAATTCGTCTCATTGCTGGTATATCTATAACAATCTATCGAATTTTACCAAATTTATGAATTTAGAGGCGTAATGATGCTGGTTCATTAGTACCTATTAGGTACCACAGCTAGAGCATGTCTCCAATACTAATGAATGTAGGAGCCTGAAATTCGTTTCAATTCGTCTCATTGTTGGTATATCTATAACAATCTATCGAATTTTTACCAAATTTATCAATTTAGAGGCGTCATAATGTCGGTTCATTATTACGTATTTGGTACCACAACTAGAGCATGTCTCCAATACTAATGAATATAGGAGCCTGAAAATCGTTTCAATTCGTCTCATTGCTGGTATATCTATAACAATCTATCGAATTTTTACCAAATTTATGAATTTAGAGGCGTAATGATGCTGGTTCATTAGTACCTATTAGGTACCACAGCTAGAGCATGTCTCCAATACTAATGAATGTAGGAGCCTGAAATTCGTTTCAATTCGTCTCATTGTTGGTATATCTATAACAATCTATCGAATTTTTACCAAATTTATCAATTTAGAGGCGTCATAATGTCGGTTCATTATTACGTATTTGGTACCACAGCTAGAGCATGTCTCCAATACTAATGAATATAGGAGCCTGAAAATCGTTTCAATTCGTCTCATTGTTGGTATATCTATAACAATCTATCGAATTTTTACCAAATTTATCAATTTAGAGGCGTCATAATGTCGGTTCATTATTACGTATTTGGTACCACAGCTAGAGCATGTCTCCAATACTAATGAATATTGGAGCCTGAAAATCGTTTCAATTCGTCTCATTGCTGGTATATCTATAACAATCTATCGAATTTTTACCAAATTTATCAATTTAGAGGCGTAATGATGCTGGTTCATTAGTACCTATTAGGTACCACAGCTAGAGCATGTCTCCAATACTAATGAATGTAGGAGCCTGAAATTCGTTTCAATTCGTCTCATTGTTGGTATATCTATAACAATCTATCGAATTTTTACCAAATTTATCAATTTAGAGGCGTCATAATGTCGGTTCATTATTACGTATTTGGTACCACAGCTAGAGCATGTCTCCAATACTAATGAATATTGGAGCCTGAAAATCGTTTCAATTCGTCTCATTGCTGGTATATCTATAACAATCTATCGAATTTTTACCAAATTTATGAATTTAGAGGCGTCATAATGTCGGTTCATTATTACGTATTTGGTACCACAGCTAGAGCATGTCTCCAATACTAATGAATGTAGGAGCCTGAAATTCGTTTCAATTCGTCTCATTGTTGGTATATCTATAACAATCTATCGAATTTTTACCAAATTTATCAATTTAGAGGCGTCATAATGTCGGTTCATTATTACGTATTTGGTACCACAGCTAGAGCATGTCTCCAATACTAATGAATATAGGAGCCTGAAAATCGTTTCAATTCGTCTCATTGCTGGTATATCTATAACAATCTATCGAATTTTTACCAAATTTATGAATTTAGAGGCGTAATGATGCTGGTTCATTAGTACCTATTAGGTACCACAGCTAGAGCATGTCTCCAATACTATCGAATGTAGGAGCCTGAAATTCGTTTCAATTCGTCTCATTGTTGGTATATCTATAACAATCTATCGAATTTTTACCAAATTTATCAATTTAGAGGCGTCATAATGTCGGTTCATTATTACGTATTTGGTACCACAGCTAGAGCATGTCTCCAATACTAATGAATATAGGAGCCTGAAAATCGTTTCAATTCGTCTCATTGTTGGTATATCTATAACAATCTATCGAATTTTTACTAAATTTATCAATTTAGAGGCGTCATAATGTCGGTTCATTATTACGTATTTGGTACCACAGCTAGAGCATGTCTCCAATACTAATGAATATAGGAGCCTGAAAATCGTTTCAATTCGTCTCATTGTTGGTATATCTATAACAATCTATCGAATTTTTACCAAATTTATCAATTTAGAGGCGTCATAATGTCGGTTCATTATTACGTATTTGGTACCACAGCTAGAGCTTGTCTCCAATACTAATGAATATTGGAGCCTGAAAATCGTTTCAATTCGTCTCATTGCTGGTATATCTATAACAATCTATCGAATTTTTACCAAATTTATGAATTTAGAGGCGTAATGATGCTGGTTCATTAGTACCTATTAGGTACCACAGCTAGAGCATGTCTCCAATACTAATGAATGTAGGAGCCTGAAATTCGTTTCAATTGGTCTCATTGTTGGTATATCTATAACAATCTATCGAATTTTTACCAAATTTATCAATTTAGAGGCGTCATAATGTCGGTTCATTATTACGTATTAGGTACCACAGCTAGAGCATGTCTCCAATACTAATGAATGTAGGAGCCTGAAATTCGTTTCAATTCGTCTCATTGCTGGTATATCTATAACAATCTATCGAATTTTTACCAAATTTATCAATTTAGAGGCGTAATGATGCTGGTTCATTAGTACCTATTAGGTACCACAGCTAGAGCATGTCTCCAATACTAATGAATGTAGGAGCCTGAAATTCGTTTCAATTCGTCTCATTGTTGGTATATCTATAACAATCTATCGAATTTTTACCAAATTCATCAATTTAGAGGCGTCATAATGTCGGTTCATTATTACGTATTTGGTACCACAGCTAGAGCATGTCTCCAATACTAATGAATATTGGAGCCTGAAAATCGTTTCAATTCGTCTCATTGCTGGTATATCTATAACAATCTATCGAATTTTTACCAAATTTATGAATTTAGAGGCGTAATGATGCTGGTTCATCAGTACCTATTAGGTACCACAGCTAGAGCATGTCTCCAATACTAATGAATGTAGGAGCCTGAAATTCGTTTCAATTCGTCTCATTGTTGGTATATCTATAACAATCTATCGAATTTTTACCAAATTTATCAATTTAGAGGCGTCATAATGTCGGTTCATTATTACGTATTTGGTACCACAGCTAGAGCATGTCTCCAATACTAATGAATATAGGAGCCTGAAAATCGTTTCAATTCGTCTCATTGCTGGTATATCTATAAGAATCTATCGAATTTTTACCAAATTTATGAATTTAGAGGCGTAATGATGCTGGTTCATTAGTACCTGTCGTCACGGCCGTCTGCCGTACGAATTAATATCATAAAAACATATTATTTCATGTAATCGATGTATGTTTTGCCACATATATGTAACTGGTATAAATAGGTATCACATGTATTGTAAATGTCAACATAGATCCAAGCTCTCCCCTTTTGGGCTTTTTGTGTATGACGGACTCCCCAACGACCCCTTATCCGTCCCCTGACCTCTGTATAAGTATGTATAGGTATATAAGGCGCCCAGTATAGTATTGGTATTGTATCAAACCACACCGCAGTGTGGGTTAGATGTGTATAGTATATGCCATCCGCCATGGTCATATTATGGGAAGTATAAGTTGTACACCACTTGCACAACAGTATAGGTATAGTATAGTGCCACAGTATAAAGGTATAGTGTATAGTATATGTGTATACATATACCATACATACATACTACACTACAGACATATATATTATACACGTATATGTGTATAGTATAAGTGTACAGTACATGTATAGCATATATGTATAATATATGTGTATTGTATAAACCACACCACAGTGTGGGTTAGATGTAGGTATATAGTATATGCCATCCGCCATGGTCATATGGGAAGTATAAGTTGTACACCACTTGCACAACAGTATAGGTATAGTATAGTGCCACAGTATAAAGGTATAGTGTATAGTATATGGGTATACATATATCATACATACATACTATACTACACACATATATACTATACACGTATATGTGTATAGTATAAGTGTACAGTATATGTATAGCATGTATGCATAATATATGTGTATTGTATAAACCACACCGCAGTGTAGTTTAGATGTATAGCTGCCCATAACCAGCTGTATAGATAAGAACCATTTTATGTTCTTATGGGTATGGTATATGCCATCCGCCATGGTCATATTATGGGAAGTATAAGTTGTACACCACTTGCACAACAGTATAGGTATAGTATAGTGCCACAGTATAAAGGTTTGGTGTATAGTATATGTACTATACATATATCATACATATACACTATACTACACACATATATACTATACACGTATAGGTATGTGTATAGTATAAGTGTACAGTATATGTATAGCATACATGCATAATATATGTGTATTGTATAAACCACACCGCAGTGTGGGTTAGGTGTATTAGCTGCCCATAACCAGCTGTATAGATAAGAACCATTTTATGTTCTTATATGTATAGCATATGCCATCTGCCATGGTCATATTATGGGAAGTATAAGTTGTACACCACTTGTACAATAGTATAGGTATAGTATAATGCCACAGTATAAAGGTTTAGATGTATAGTATAAGTGTAGAGTACATGTAATGCATATATGTGCCACAGTATAAAGGTATAGGTATATAGTATGTTATAAGCTTCTGTATAAGCTATAACATGTCTTATAAGGTATTGTGTGTGTATGGTATAGAGTATAAGACAAGGGGAGAGCTTGCTGACACAGAAGGTATAGGTATAATCGATCGATCGAATAAGTATAACGTGTAGTTACTCACAGATACCTTCCCTGGTTGCCTCCAAGAGCACAACAAAGGCGTCGGCTTGCCTGTCTTGCATCCCTCAGTGTATCTTCCCCCACCACTCTACCTCTAGGAAGCCCCTCCTTCTCCTGGGTTCGTCCTCCCTTTGAAACTACTGTATTTTATATTATATTATGTTGTATATTATACTCTCGCTGTAGCGACACTCCCACACAGAAGGTTGGAAATAGAGCGAGAAAAAAAAACCACCTTCTTTGGAAAATGATTTTCAATCATACAACAAAAAGTATGCCTTCAGTATAACTCCGAGATAAAGAAACAGTATAACTCACATAACTATAAGTAGTGTAAAACAAACAATAATTTATACTTAGTTCATAGTTTAGACAGATCAGAGTTTGCCACATTGAACATGTTATTGCCACCCTGGCAATACAAATCTAACGTATGAAGTATACATTTTATAAGTAAATTATGTCAATTTGTGTATATACATAAATTCGTATGGGTACATAAATTTGTATGGGTACATGTACATAATATTCCAATATCTCTCATCCCTTGGGGATCGTTTTCCCCTGACGGGCTCCAAACCTGCCCTACACTCGTCCCCATGCCTCTCTACTGGCAAGTGAGTACAGCATAGGTATGTATAAGCCACCCACAGTGGTGGTATGTATATACCATCTCGCATGGCGGTATAGGTATGTATAAGCCAACCGCAGTGGCGGTATGTATATGCCATCTCGCGTGGCGGTATAGGTATGTATAAGCCAACCGCAGTGGCGTTATGTATCATTATGTCTTGGTGACTGCCACACACCCAGACATAAAGTTTGTATGGATTAAAGGTAAAATTGTGTAGATTTCCAGTTTGTATAAATCACCTATTGTGATTGTATGGGTATTTCACACACTGTGAATGTTTAACCATGTATAGGTGTGCGCCACACACCCAGACATGAAGTTTGTATAATTATGTGAGTTTGTGTACATTTCCAGTTTGTATAATATATAGATAAACAAATATGTATAATAGGGATAGAGAGATTGGGATAGTTTGTGTGTATGCAAAATATCAGTCACATTATGAGGTTATCATGGTTTCGGGTACGCACCACCGCGAGATTCTTCTTGTGACTGCTGGTTCAAGCCAAGGGAACCTTCTCCCCACCATCCAGGGGAGATACCCCTTCTCCATCCCTACTTCCTCCTCACCTGTACCTTCGCTACCGCTAGCTGAATTCCAGTTGCAGGAAGATTAAAGTCTTGATCGTTTGATGTGTAGGAAGTAATAGTTGCACTGTATTCCTGAGTAATATCATGACGTGAGGGATGTTCAGTAGTAGTTGTTTCCTTCCACATCAGGTCGTGTTGAGGCCACTCATCATGAGGTTTACGCAAAAAGGATGGGCCATTAATCCATAAATTTGGCAAGGTATCATCCTTCAGTTGACGTGTCGCAACATCAGCTGGATTGTTCTCTGATCTGACAAATCGGAACTGCACATCACCATCACTCTGGATTTCCATGACTCGCTTGCTAATAATGTGTGGAAGAAAGCGTCTCGATCGGAGCCAGCTCAATACCACCTGATTGTCAGTCCAAAGGTTTTGAGCATGTATTGGTAAAATGGATGCAGACTGTACATATTGCAGGAGTCTTCTTCCGATCACTACTACAAGGAGTTCGAGTTTAGGTATGGTAAGGCTTTCCTTTCTTTTCAGAGGGGTTAATCGGGAACGGGAAATAATAAATCTTGTAGTGTGAGTCTCTTGATTAGAAATCCTCAAATGTATAACAGATACATAAGCTTCTTTAGATGCATCAGTGAAGCAATGTAGTTCGTATTTACAGTTTGCTGGTACCTGTGTCTGGAGTAACGTTGGACCGTGGGGTTGAAATTAGTGGTAATTTGTGTAAAAACGTCTTACATAATTTCCAACGCTGCAGATGTTCAAGAGACAATGGGGTATCCCATTTCAATTTTCTTCCCACAAATCTTAGAGAAATAAACGTGTCGGTAGTGTCAATGGGGCAACTAGACCACAAGGATCAAAAACCAGACGCAATTATTCGAAGTAAATGTCTTTTGGTGGAGATCTTGCTTTCAATTACTTCAGGTTTGATTTGCAATGTCAAGGTATCTTGCCATGTATCCCACTGAAGGTCTAAGACAGGAATGGTACGTTGTGGTTTTGTTAATTCCGTCGGGATGGATTGTATAAACTCTTGATTATTTGAGTTCCCTTCTCGGACGTTCATGGACAATTCCTTGAAATTTTCTTTGGCTTCTTGTGGATTTTGTACACCAGTTACGAGATTGTCTACATACAGATAGGAAGCTATTTTATCAGTCAGAGGTTGTCCCTTTTGTGAGAGGTGTTTACGTATAGTAGCCGCAAAGAGAAAACGGGTTTGAGATGACCCCAAACGGTACTCTACAAAATCTGAAGTGTACTAAGTTTTTGTCTGAAGGATGTTGGGTTGTATCATGAGGCCAAAGAAACCGTGTAACATCCCGATCCTGGTCTTGGAGTCCGACTTGTAAAAACGCCTTTTCAATGTCAGCAACAATAGCAATTGGGTTTTGTCGGAATGAATCAAAAGGGATGTCAAGTCGGGTAATAGGAGCGGAGCTTTGTACAGGAGATCATTTAGGCTGTTTTGATTCTTTGTCTTTGATGAAGCGTCATATACGATTTTAAGTTTTGTGGTTGTTTCTTGATGAACCACACAGTGATGTGGGGGGTAAGAATAGGGTGTGTTTCAGGAAGCTTAGGTTCTATTACGGTTTCAATGATGCCTTTATTCATTTGGTCTTGCAGGACTTCATCATATTTTTTGATCATATCATTGTCAAGTATTTTAATCAATGATTTTAGTCCTAGATTAACTGGAAGTTCTGGAGGATATTGTATTCAAGGCCATATGACGTTTTTAGGTACCTGTTGTTCTGAAGTATAGTTGGATTGTTGAAATGTTGAACCACTTCCTCGTCTTGAAGTAATTTTGGAGAATCTTTTATTCTAATCACCTCCAACTCCCAAATGTTTTTTATATTATCATCTTTCAGTGCAGGGTCCGGACAGTCAAAGACTCGCTTGTATTGTTCAGAGGGTCCAGCTTGGACGTAAGTGAGTATAGTCAGGACGTCAGTAGTTTCTGATTTTCTTTGTATACTCCAGAGAGAATCCATCCAATTAGTGATCCACTAGGAATAGTGTTGGTTTAATTTCTATTCTGTTGGCCATTACGATTGAATGATGATAATCATTTCCAATAATAACATCAATACTACTTTTGGCATTCACACCATTAGCAACATGAATGTTTGGGTACATTTGTCTCAGGGTGGTCTTCATTTCTAGATATGAGGGTATCACTCCAGTTAAAGTTGGTAGAGTGTGAGCTTGTATTAAAATGTTGAATGGTGACTTGTGAGTACTTAACTGAAACGTCACGAGGTTTGTGCTGATGGTTTTTGGTTTAGTTGATCCAAATGTGAAGATGTTTAAGGCTGTTGGTTTGATATGTTCCAATTTCAGCTGTTTTGCTACACTTGACCTTATATAATATATAAGGCCATATATAAAGACATATTATGTCTTTTGGCTCCCTGTGTCGAAAAGAACACGCTCTGTTATTGATATTCCTTGGCCAGAATCGAGAGAAACAGTGGCCGTTTGCAGTATTGTGTCCGATGAAATATTTGAGAAATGTGAGTGAGTTTGTTTTTTGCGTATGTTCAATTTCTCACAAAGGCTACGGTTATGATTGCCTCTAACACCACAGTGGACACATCTCATCCAGTTTTTTATTGGGCATGACGACACCAAGTGGGACTCTCTTAAGCAAAGATAACAATTGTTCTTTAATTTTGCCTTTCTTTCTTCACTAGTTTTACAACGGTCGTATTTCTCATGTATGTGTGAGCCTGAACAAAAAATGCAATTCAGACGACGGGACTTAGCTGATTTGCTTTGGTTGTGGTAGGATTGCTCTGCTGGACGTTTGTAATTCCGAAAATTGGATGATTGTCCTGATTTAGAATTTTTATCTACTATTTAGAATCAATTTTTTTGAATTGATATCTTGAAGGACCTCGAAGAGGATTCCTCTTCTATGAGGGTGACGCAATTGAGGGGTTGATAGGTTTTCGTTGTTTGTTTTGAGGATTGGATTCAGCAAACAGAGTTTCAATAGTATATGTTGGGTTATTATTTGAATTTGTATGATCTGTTTTATCGATGGCTGCCATTCTCAGCACTGCTTCTCTAGCTGAGATTACTTTTTCAAGGATTGATCGTATTTCGGATACAGTATGATCATCTGAAGTCATAGCCATTCGTAAATCAAATATGGTTGCTTCAGGAAATTTGTCAAGTATGGTTGCTCTTAATTGTCTGTGGTTTGTGTCTTCTCCGAGTGATTGTAGGGTTTCGAGGTGGCGTTCTATTTCATCAAGGGTTTGGCGATAATCAGCAACGTCTTGTGTGAATTTTGGTATTTGCTGGAGTTCTGCATAATGAGCATCAATCGATACGCCCTTTTTTCCAAATCGCTCAGTTAAACGATCCACAGCCACCTTGTAGTTTTGATTTATAATGTCTAAGCCTTCCATCGCTCTCTTGGTATCTCCTTCCATAAGACTGAGAAGGTACGACAATTTGTCGAAATCGCTCATGTGGGTTCTGTTTTCGATTGTTGAAGAGAACCTATCCCAAAACTCGTGCCACCTCAGTATATTCCCGTCAAATTTCAACATTTCGAGTTTGGGACGGCTGTTCAAGGATGTATGTTGTGGTGTGGGAACATCATTCGCATCATGAGATTTATCGCTTAGGTGTAATGTATCTGATTCCACCAAAAGCTCTTCTGCCTCCAACTACAATTCCATCTCGGAGGCCAGTTCTGTTGAGGGTTCTGTGTATGTGGCGAGAACATTTTGTATTTCCCCATTCAATCGGTCCACTGACCATTTTAATTTTTGGTTCATAAGATGGTGTTTCTTTTCCATGGTGTCTGTATCTCGTAGGAAACCTTGACAAGCCTCCATACCATCACGCACTCTATTCCCTAGTGTTTCGAGCCTCTTCAATATAATGTAATCCATCCATGGAATAGTTAGGTAGGTACTCAATATCTGTAACAGAGGAGCACCTCCTCTCTTTTGTTTTTGTTTTCACACGTTGGATAAATGATGATAATAAGTGTATGGCTCATGTACGAATATATGTATGAGAATGCATATATTTCCTCATACATATATGAGGATTATCGATAATATGCTCATGTATGGATGTGTAGTATAGGAGGAAGAGGAGGAGATAATCTTTGTGTATACCACTGGTCGAATATTTCAAATTGCATCACGAACAATTCATGTATGGATGTGTAAAGGAAAAAAAATTAAAAGGGGGACAATCAAATGGTTCCTGAAGGAAATAGAAAACTCACTGATGTTCTAAATCCCCTAATATACTTCTAAATTGTAGGATAAATTTTGTTTCATCTTACCTAGGTAATTTTATTTCAAAAAAAAAAAAATTTCTCCTTCCACCCTCTGAAAATTGTTAAATGGAATAAAGAGGTTGACGAGAGTAATCCTATTGTGAACCAAAACAAAATTTCTAGGAGTTACCACGTGTAAGGGGCAAGGTTTAGGTATTGGCTAACCGTTATGAGGGTCCCGTCGGGAGGAACGCCGGAGCGGAGGGGCCCCAAAGCGTGGGATGCGGGGGAGGAGGGGTCAACTCCAGAGAGATGTATCATGTATGTAGGTATATCATGTTATAAACGATTAATGAACAAAAAAAAATTTTTTTACAACAATATTATCAAATTTGAAGGACTTCCCCGTTTCTTCGCTCGGGAAGGTAAATAAAATAAGTCCAGAAAGCACGAAATCGCGTACGTTCCTTGAATACCCCGATATTCCACTCCCGCCTTGGTCACCCACCTTCCCCGCTCGCTCCACTCGGTGAGCGAGAGCGAGAAATATACCTACCTGTCGAGGGATAGACGGGAGGGGGGTGTCATGACAAACAATAAGGTGCTGAACCCACCCGAGGAAAATTTTGGACTTTAACTCGACGCTTGAGGCAAACAAATCGGAACTACGCAGTGCACTAAGATTTTTTTAAAAATAAACGAGAAAAGGCCGAGTTTCCCGGCCGATGCACCATGTCGTCACGGCCATCTGCCGTACGAATTAATATCATAAATACATAATATTTCATGTAATCGATGTATGTTTTGCCACATATATGTAAATGGTATAAATAGGTATCACATGTATTGTAAATGTCAACATAGATCCAAGCTCTCCCCCTTTGGGCTTTTTGTGTATGACGGACTCCCCAACGACCCCTTATCCGTCCCCTGACCTCTGTATAAGTATGTATAGGTATATAAGGCGCCCAGTATAGTATTGGTATTGTATCAAACCACACCGCAGTGTGGGTTAGATGTGTATAGTATATGCCATCCGCCATGGTCATATTATGGGAAGTATAAGTTGTACACCACTTGCACAACAGTATAGGTATAGTATAGTGCCACAGTATAAAGATATGGTGTATAGTATATGTACTATACATATATCATACATATATACTATACTACACACATATATACTATACACGTATATGTGTATAGTATAAGTGTACAGTATATGTATAGCATATATGCATAATATATGTGTATTGTATAAACCACACCGCAGTGTGGGTTAGATGTATATAGTATATGCCATCCGCCATGGTCATATGGGAAGTATAAATTGTACACCACTTGTACAACAGTATAGGTATAGTATAATGCCACAGTATAAAGGTTTAGATGTATAGTATAAGTGTAGAGTACATGTAATGCATATATGTGCCACAGTATAAAGGTATAGAGTGTGTGTGCTTCTGTATAAGCTATAACATGTCTTATAAGGTATTGTGTGTATGGTATAGAGTATAAGACAAGGGGAGAGCTTGTTGACACAGAAGGTATAGGTATAATCGATCGATCGAATAAGTATAACGTGTAGTTACTCACAGATACCTTCCCTGGTTGCCTCCAAGAGCACAACAAAAAGCGTCGGTTCGCCTGCCTTGCTTCCCTCAGTGTGTCTTCCCCCACCACTCTACCTTCTAGGAAGCCCCTCCTTCTCCTGGGTTCGTCCTCCCTTACAAACTACTGTATTTTATATTATATTATATTGTACATTATACTCTCGCTGTAGCGACAACGGCGCTCTCGGAGAGGTCGACCCCGCCAGCCGAGCAATACTGGCAACACCTCGAGTGCTCTGTTATCAGCTCTGTAGACAAAGTTGAAAATGGCCGAACCCCAAACGAACAACATCTCCCGGTACCTTGAACATTGAACGAGGAATTCACCAGACAAAGGACCTCCAGCCCTTTTCCAGCCCGGACAACTATTTGAATCAAGTGAGGTAGGGAGAACGCCATGGCTTCTTAAGAGGTCTGCCGGCCGGGCGAGACTCCGCCTTGGCCTCTTAAGAGGTCATCCGTGTTGAATGGGTTAATTACCTCTAAGAATGGACTATTTATTCAGTGTTATCTAGGATACTAGTATAAATTGAACGTTCTTGGTTGCGTGACAGTTGTGTGTTTTACGACGGTCTTCGTCTCCATTTATCTCATTCTTTCTTTCAGCGATGACTTCTCGAATTGTGGTAAGACGCCGTCATTAATGCAAGATATTACATCAATTCATTATTAATCTATTATTCACATTAGTATCTAGGTCGTTATGCAGGGTAAGGCGAGCATGAGGTGAGTCCAATAATCTGTCGAAGTGGGAGAAGAAACTGACCGTTTTCTTTCCTGCAAAGGTCCAAGTAGGTAGTAAATGAAGGAAAGTACCTACTATATTCCACTTGTAATGAATGGAGACACTAGTATCATTCGTAGTAAAGTTAATTAAATTTGCGTTATTGGTCTGAGTTTCCGGTCACTTTGGAGGTATCGAACAATATTATTATCTTTATCCCCAATGGTCATAGATTGGGTAATTTCCGGTTATTGGTAGATTCCGGTCACTTTGGAGATATCGTACAATATTATTATCTTTATCCCCAATGGTCATACTTCCAGTATCATCTAAATTTTGTTTATCAAACTCAGTTCTTGCTTATTTGACGTTATTTTGAATGGTATTGGTTGAACACGTAGGTAACTCCTTAGACCGGTACTCACCCCACCAAGGGGTGTTACCGGTCAGTTTCATTCTGAATAAATTTCAGTTTTGAAAGCACATGAATAGCCCCATAGAACGGTGTTTAACAAACCATTGTTTCCTATCCAGGTTACCTAGGTCTATGATATCAAACATTGTACTTTCTCAAATCAAAAATCAAAATCAAAAAATACAGGGTGTAATAAGCTCGTATTTTTTGTTACTTTCGAACATTGTTGATATTTCAAGTAATTGAAGCTAATACATGTCACTGTAAGCTTTTGGGAGGTCTTAATGAGTTATTTCTTGGTAGCTGAAGGCGTGAAAAATTCCTAGGGTGTGTTTGTGCACCTGAAAAAAACTTAGATCCGAGAGGAAAGAAATTGATTGACTCGACAAAAAGTTTCTAAGAGATACGGGTGAGTGAAATGAGAACAAACAGAGAACGTGTCGAATATAGGTATTGTATAGTATGGAAGTACTGCTTTGGATACAGTAATTATCCAACACTAATTAATGTGATTGATCAAAATGAAAGAGAAAAAGAGTTGAAGACTCGAAGGACCACCCCTGAAGGGGAAAAACTTAGCTAGGTTAGGTACCTACCTAAAGTGAAATATGCTGTGTGGTGATCAGGTGATAAAGAAGATAAAACAGAGTTTGAATTGATGAAACATCAACAAGAATGTGAGTTTATTGAAAGGTTGAAAAGCAGGTTTTGTAATGGTTTTAAATTGAAAAGTTCAATTGTTTCCCTAAATGGCCATGTGAAAGATAAGAAAGAAAAAAGGCTTAGCTGTGGGGTGATCAAACCCAGGTGAACGGTTTTCCAGAAGAAAGTAGTCAGGACAGGCAGCTTCCACCAGAAATCAAAGGCAGCTTCCAGGAAGAAAGAAGGTTGAAGAAGAGTACAGGTGGTCCAGCTATTCCAAGTCCAAAATAGGTAGGATTGGAGCAATACCACACTGCTTCGGAGTTTTGTGTTCCAGTCCCTCTCGTTTATCACAAAAAAACTACTTATGTTGAAGAATTACACACCACAATTTGGATGTTCTTGGAAAACGGTTTTGAGAGAGCAGGTTGGCAAGGGAACAATAGAAAGAGTGTGTGAAAGATGGCTTGTGGAAAGAAAATTGGAAGTTAATAATGTGGATGGTGGTTTTTGGAAGGAGAAAAAGGAGCAGCTATTGGTTGTGCATGAAGTAAGTTCGAACAGGTATAATGAAGGGAAAACTGCAAAAGGCTGAGGACGCAGGGTGCAGAAGTCAGGGGTCAGGACAGTAGTCTCAGGCGTCGGGCTGAGGAACTAGGCAACAGAACAGAGGGGAAGGCACGGGTATGATGGCTGGGAGTATGACAAGCCAGCGTGATAAAAACTGGGATGATAGCTTATGGATGACATGCAGCGTGATAAGAACTGGGATATCTTCTGGATGACATGCAGTGTGATAAGAACTGGGATGATAGCTTCTGGATGGGGTTTATACTGACCAACAACTCAATAGGGACTTGCTCTTCAGGGCTGAGGTCCAGAGGGTATCCGCACCTGTGCCAACACTCTGTAGTATCTACCAACCCTTCCACTTGGACCTTGTATTGAAGCTTGTGATCTTTGTAACTTCAGCATTCAATGAGTGTGATTGTTGTCTGCAGATGGTCGTGGTTATTATAGGAGCTATTTTGCTGCTCTCCTTGCTATTCTTGATTCCTTGGTCAAACGATGATTCAGAGACTCCTAGTTTCAAAGTAAGACCATTCTACCAAAAATCCCTGTTCAATTTATTGCTAACCAACCTGGTGTTTAAATATTTGGGACTTCGTGGTACGAGGGTTGCATCCTGAAGGGCACCGTAGTAACTAACATAGGTAACAATTGTTGTGGATTTTGTCTCTTGCTGTGGTCGATCGTGTATTTTACCTGGGTTCTCTCAATCAATGTCCAACATCTGGATAAGCCATATCCTACTGATTATTACTGGAATCCTGCTTCAAGCTCGAGGTTGAGGGGTCTTAAAAATATTCAGCACACCAGAGGTTAACTTGATTCATAGGGAAACCTTGTATAACCTTCAGTACTGCTCTAGCTCTCCATCTGTGAGTGTATCGATTTCCTGTTCACTTGATGTCCTGAAAGTTCTCTCCTACTAGCATATTTCTGTGCGTAATGATGGAATCTTTCCTAATGGCTACAAAATACGTTACGCTTTATTGAAGACTAGCTGAAAAGGTACTAAAAGTAGTCAAAAATGATTCCTTCAACTCTCTCCACCACCCACTCCCTCTGACTCCTCCCCCCCACTCCTCCCGCCACCAACTCCTCCCGTCTCCAATTCCATCGACTCTCCCCACTCCCACGACCCCTCCCAATTGGCGGCGGGCATACGTCCAATTACAACTGACCTTTTACTATAAAAGTGTCAACTTACCTCACATTATTGGCTCCTTTTATTTCGGCGCTGACGAACTTGTAGTTATTGACGTAAAAATCGTACAACATGCCAATATTTATGTACGGAATATTTTCCAGGGAAGCTACCTCGAAACTCTAGTCGATGGCTCTCCTTTTTGGCATATTGACATTTTATGTCAATACTTTGGCACATAAACGAAAAAAAAGTTACGGTTGTTTGAAGTGAAGACATGTGTTGCAGACTCGTATGCAAGCGTTTATTAAAAGCTTCTTGAAACTTTACAGTGAACATTATCTTTTCCAAACCAATCAACTAATAAATTATGGTAAATACTGGTGTAAACTATAACAACTAACAACTGTAACAACTCGGACCGCACAACGAGAAAGGGCCACCCGAAAAACTGATAACGTGATAACTATGACCGTAGCAACGGGGTTAATCGAAGTACCCCGCGCCGATGTGCCCCCCGGGCATCGGCAAAACAGCCAAAATTATGCTTCAAAATTTTCAATTTAATTCGATTAATTCAAACATAAAAAACGTGAAAAATATATTTCAAAGTTTTTTTAATCATCACCATCATTTTGCAAGTATATTTCAATGTTTCTGACTCGAATTGTCCTCGATTGCAGTGATCTCAATGCACTCTATCGTGAGATTCTCGTTTAGGGATGACGTAAGAGGAGTGGCCCGCCTACACTAAAAAGGATGGTACTTCTTTATTGAAATACGGCTAAACTAAATGGAATTTCGAACTGAAAACTTGTCCATATACGTTTTTAAGTGCGCTAAATTCGAATCTGAAGTCAAAAACACGAAATTCCGACCCATGCAACTACCCCATTCTCTCATCGCGCATACATTGAACGTTGTTCCGTTGGTTATGCAGCAGTTCACTTCACGCTAAGCGTCTTAACAACATGCAACGTTGCTCCACAACATGGAAACCGGATCGCCATGAAACCAGCTGTCTGCGCAGTGTATCGGACGTTGTCGGAACTAATATTCTTACATATTCTGATCCTCCTTTTCACAATGAACGTTGTTCAACCAAAAACCGATTTTGCCTGAAAGTAACATTGAACGTTGCTCCAGCCACCTATTCAATTGTGCATGAAAGAAAGATCATCTCATATCCTGCTTACAGCTTTTGTATAAACCATACTTCCAAGCATGGTATGTTTCGTTAATGGTTGTTTCGCGTTTTCAAAGAATTATCAGTATGCATCGAATAATCAAATCTACCAGTCTCCCTCAAACATCCGCCATCATTGGCCTCTCCTCTGGACAGTTATGAGAGCAGTTAGCTTTACTTCAGTGTTTCGTCCATTAGAGAACCATTGCTTGGAACCTAGTGGAGAACTAAACGAATGTTTATTGGCTGGGTGACAAGCATGAGATGAGAGAGTACTCAATGATCTTATCACCATAACTGGTTGAATGGTAATCCTAAACTTATTATTTATTGACTTTTAATTATTAGTTTGACTAGATTTGCAAAATAAATAACAAGAAATGAGTGGACTGTACATCAAAGGGTATTGTACTATAATAAATAACCAGTGACTAGATAATTATGACTTTTTATTAAACAATAATGAGGCAACAATGATATAAATTATGATGGTATTAAATACTGTGGATGCCTACCTAAAAGTGGCCACTAAAGCTATATAATATATATTATATCACAAAGTTCCAGTGAAGAAGAAGAAAGCCCAAACTCCAGGTAGGTAGGTAGATGACAGCCAGAAGATAGATCACAGGTATGGGTAGATCACAGAAGATTTGGATTATGGTAACTCTCACCTTGATTTTGGTAGCTAGCTACTTATGGTACCCTGAGCTGCAGGTGGGCAGCATATAGGGGGATATCCTGGTAGTGGTAGATGATGATCCTTGTAGTCCAAGGGAATCCAACAGAATGGAAAGATATTGCACTTGATTTTTGGTATACAGTTGAGAATCCACTGTACTACTTTGGATGAATTTAGATAAACTTTTCTTTGGTGAGAGCAAGATGAAACAAAAGGTGCAAGATGGCTGACTGGTTAAGGGGGTTCGACCACAAAAAAAATTTTTTTTTCGATTTTTGGTTTATAATTTTTTATTAAACTAGACAGTTTTGTGAACATTTCAAAAAAAATATATCTCAAAATTCTAAGTAGAAATATGTTTTTCAGCCTCTCAAACATAGATCAATATCCTCCCGGAACGTAGGATGGTTCACCGCATTCCATACATACGCACTTCACAGCTTCGAACAAGTTGTTGCAAAAATCCAAAATGTTGACTATATCATTCATGGATTCGCCTTCTATAGAGTCATACTGTTCTAGGGCTGATCTCACCTTTTTTTCGGAAGATGATACAGAACAACTCGAGGAGCATCTTGTTGTGTCTGAAAACTCGGAACAAGTTGACTCGTCCTCATTTGATTGTCGTCGTTTATTCATGTTGAGGACGTGCGATTTAGGTCGCTTTTTGTACACTCGCGTACTTCGAGGCATTTTTTGAGAAAAAAAACAAAACAATACGGACACTTATAACTGGAAATCTTAGGTAACACGATGATAAAAACCACAGAAAAACGCTGCAAATTATTACACAATGGTTTATTATTTTTCTATATAGATCACTCGTCTACAAAATCACCAACCATCCAATAATATCCAATAATAATCCAATAATATTGGATCCTTCATATTATGAAGAAAAAAAAGAAAAGAAAAAAATCAAAAAAAAAATTAAAAAAAAAAAAAAAATCACCAACCATCGATTGCATTTTGGTCAGCTCTAATTTGAACGGAGATTAGGCCTCTTTTGCGATTCACACTCGTATTTTGATTTATATATATATACATTTAAATCTAAACCCTTAAATTTTCGTAGGGAGGGAACGGTTTGTCCTACAGAGCTCCGCATGGTCTCAAAAAATTCTAAAAATTCTATAGAATCTTAAATTGAAGGAAAAACAATACCTTTATATCAAAATTTTTTGAGTTAGGGCGTTTTCAAAATTTCAAAATTGATTTTGGAACCCTTAGAAGTGACCTACATCAACCA
This sequence comes from Apolygus lucorum, assembly GCA_009739505.2. NCBI lineage: Eukaryota > Metazoa > Arthropoda > Insecta > Hemiptera > Miridae > Apolygus > Apolygus lucorum. The sequence continues at coordinate 19,531 of WIXP02000074.1, forward strand.
AAAGCTTCGGGGCACAACTAGACCCCAAATGGAGCCTACATACCAAATTTCATCAAAATCGGTCAATGCTAAGTGGCAAAAGTGCCGCGTACGGCGTACGGCGGACGGCGGACGGCGTACGGCGGACGGCGGACGGACGGCCAAATTTTTATTCGATTTTTGGATTCTACGTACCTTGAAACGTAAACCATCAAATTTTGAGGGGGTGTTAAAATTTTTTTTTCTTGGTCGATTCCAAAGGTTCATTATTGAAAATAATAAACCAAAATTGACCAAGACAAACAACACAACACCAACAGTAAAATAAACAAAACCTGTATCTTTGTAACCTACTACATCTTCTTCCTCTCCTTTTCGAAACATGGATAGTATAAAATGAAAGTAGCTGACCTTAGAAAGAAGAAGAATAATTACACAAGTGTAATGGAAGAGTTGCACAGAGCGCGAACTCGCTTGGTAACACTGCTGGTTGACATGACTTCAGAAAATCAGCTGTTCTGAAAAATGATGTTTTTCGACGTTCATGTACCTAATTCTCTAGAACTACTGGAGCTATCCACTTGATTTTTTTTTTTTTGTTTTCAAGGTTTATTGTTTGTGCGTATTGGTATGAGACGAATTGTCCTCACCAATTGTCACAACCTACATTTTCCTTCTCAACCCATATTATCGCTTTTCCCTTTCTCAATTCATTTTCCATAACCATTTCTATATCAATCAATATAATTATCAAAAGTGCCAGCCTGCCATAGCAACGTCATTACCTCTGACGGGACATCAAACTTCTGTCCTCTACCTACCAACATGGAAGAGAGGACTTCTGTCATCTACCTACCAACATGGAAGAGAGGACTTCTGTCCACTACCTACCAACATGGAAGAGGACCCTCAAGAATGAAACATCATGGAAGCCGGGATGACTACTCCAGCAAGAGGGTTCCACAGATGTTCGGCCATCGAGCCGGCACTTGCTCCACGACGCTCAACGATGAATGCGGTGTTCCTTCCCGATTTCGTATGAAAAGAATATTGCAGCTTGGATCAATCTAATAACGGCTATACCAGTAATAAAACGGAGGTATGTGAAGTACGAATTTAATTACGATGTTCACTGTTTACCTAAATAACTCGATATGCATGCATTGGCTGGAAACGGGGTATTTCCATTCAGTCGAGATATTGCACGTTATTTCTCTATGCTTTTATTGACGGCACAATGGTTGTAGGATTTTCATTGTGTGGAAAGATTAACTCTGAAAACGGTCGAGGAGTCCTATTTAATCAACGGTGAGAAATCCTTACAGTTCGGGCAACTTAATGAAAAGTTGGGTCAGTCGATGGGGGGGCTCCTCGGTTCAAAACGGTCGCAATAAATCTCGAGTATGCATTTAGTACGGTGTTCCCCATGTTTTTAAATCGTTCCTATTAAGAAGCATTGGAATACGGTGTCGGGAGTTAATCTGGAAGCAAGAGAAATGTGTTATTGAAGTCTGGTGTAAAAACGGTTTTTTTTTTGCTTAAACCGACAGTCATTCGGGCTGTGAGGAACGTGCTTTTCGATGTCTTGTTTTTCGATGTGTGTGTTCACACATTCGATTATTTAAATCGATTCTTTGGTGTATCGATTTCGGTGGTTTGAATCGATTCACGTGATTACGTGATGAACAATGTGCTTGCATGAGAAGATATTCGAATCAACACAATCGAAAGGAGATGATCAAAATATGGAGACAAACATCGATTTATTCATTCGATTTACTCGATGATTCAAATATCCAATCCGGTGAAATTTGATCGGACGTTTGATGTGAAGGTAAACAAACGTTATTGTTTTTCTGTGTATGAATAAAACCGGATTCGGAAGTCTTATTTTATTGATTGCTTTCAATTCAAGTTAGAGGCGAATAATAATGGTGCTGTTACATGCCTGTTCTTCACGAATCCATGTGAGATATTCGTCTTAAATGGATTCTTGATTTATTGGGTTATGTCCAGAAAACTGTGTTATTATCGACCGGAGCTTGAAGATGTTAATGCAATTGTGACTTCACTGATTCATAACAGAAAGGCACGAATTATCTACGGCTTATTTTTTTATATTTTTTTATTGAAACGGATTGGTTGGTGTTTCTCTCATGCAAGTAAGACATTTAATGATGAAGATAATCCGGTGGTATAACACAAATGATGGTTGATAATCCGGTGGTTGAAGACAAAGAAATGAATGGCTTTATTGTCTAATTTAATCCGACGTGCATATCTCGACTGAACAAAGCCAAATGGTTTAAATGATGGTTTGTTCACGTGTTAGGGAAGGAACGTAAAGGTGGTTCATGAATGTAGTTGAGGAAGGCCATACATTATTAATTTTTGTTGATAAAATACGGTGAATAACGAAGTGGTGAATAACGAATACGGTGAATAACGAATACGGTGATTAATGAATACGGTGATTAACGAATACGGTGATTAACGAATACGGTGAATAATAACGAAGTTAACAAATACGGAGTTTGATTAATTCAAGACAGTATGTATGGGCCTTTAGCGAGGTGAAGTGGAGCAAGTCAAATCCGGTGGTATCAGAAGATCAAAGTAATCTATATGAGAGGTGGTTTAATCCGGCTAGAAATTAATTCGGTGTGTTTGGACTAATAATACATAGTTTATGGATGTCAGCGGGGTTGATCCTTAGGGACGCGTCGCTGGGGAACTAGATAGTTGGTGGCTCTGTTGCTTAAGCAAAGCGCGCTCGCTATGCGCACTCGAGTAGCGGGGCCTAATGTAATACCCCACAACTGAATCCCAATTACATGTTTTTCTTTAACATGTCACGTTCAATTCTATGTACTTATGTGATAAGACGTGAACAAATCCATCAGAGTTATTTTATTTTAGTATTAACCCGGTTGGAGTGGTTTTCTTTTAAGGTGAAAAATTGACTAATGAAGACAGGTGAAAAATTGACTAGTGAAGACAGGTTAAAAATTGACTAATGAAGACGGTGGAAGTTGATATACCTATGGTATGGAATAATGAATGAGAAGTACGGTGTAATGCATAGTCAATTTAACATTGTGTAGTACGGAGTGAATAATTACCTGGTTCAAAACGGTGTGAAAGAATGGTTGAGTAATACGGTGTAATACGGAAGTTTTTTTATGAGTTCAATTTTGTTGCCTACAGAAAACCATGAACAACGGAGAGATGCAAAGAGTAATTGACGAGGAGATCAGGAAAAGGGAGCTGGTTCTCAGGTTGAGGATTGAAGCCAAGTACGCTCTTAGGCTTGCGGAGGTCGAAATTGAAAAGGTTGCGCAGGGGTCCATATTGAAACCGGCCAGTTATGCCTCTAGCATTCTTAAACTGGTGTCTTAAACCGGAAACTGAGGCAATGGAGGTGGCGAATTTGGATCCTGCCAACGATGGCCAAGATTCCCAAGCAGAGGAGGTACCAGTGGTTGTAGCCGGCCACAGCACTGAGAAACCAGTGTGTCCAGTGGTGAGAAATCCAAGGAAGAAATGTATGAATGAAAATTATTGAGTCATACAAACTCCCGGATTGAGATGTGGCAACAATCCACTAAAAGATGGCTCTGTCTCTGTTTGGAAGAGAAGAGTCATTCTGGAGAAGAGTCTGGAGTCTGTAGAAGAGTGATTGAACAGTGCTGAGAGTGCTTTCCTAGTTAATCCGGAGGTATAATCCAATCAGGACTACACTGTCAAGGGGATATTCCACATGAAAAGTTTGGTGATGGTATATCTCATGTCCAATTTGGAGCTTGGTCTCCAACGATTGATCAAGGATGTTGATGATCCTCTCGAAGCTCTCGATATGATTGAGAGAGCTGTAGATCCTACACAGGCAAAAGAGCTGAGCATGAGCTGCAGATTGAGTTCATGAACCTTCGATTTGACTCAACTGCTGAGTCTGTTCTTGAGTTCCAAAACCGGTTTAAGTAGCTCGAAGGAATCCGGAGATGTCCTGTAGCTGAACTGACAGATAAGGCAATCCGGAGAAACCTTATCAACGTCATCTCGGAAGAGTGTCCAAGAAGTGTAGAGGACGCTCTCCAAGAAGGCTCTCAGATGAAGGTGGCCAATATTTTCGATCGTATGTTTGCCATGTTCGATGTGATGGCTGAGAATAATAGACGTGAAAATGCAAGAGGAAAGGCTCTGACTGGTTTGATAAGAACCGAAGTATTGAAGAAAAGGAAGGCAAACCGGTCAAGGAAAGGTCCTCCTTTATCCAAAAAGTCCATAGTAATAACCTGTTACAAATGTGGAATACAGGAACATATGAAAAGCAATTGTGGAAATTCGGATAAAATGTGCTATAATTGTGGAAATTGTGAACAATCACTTGTCCACACAATGCAAAGAACGGCTTTCAGATTTACTCTTCGGAAAAATCAGGCTTCAAGCAGAATGAATGTGTGTCCTCGAAGGACAGAATAATTTAATTCACATTCTGAAGGATATTGAAATGTTCGATCGGAAAGTAGTCACTCTCAAGGCACTTCTGTTCAAAGTCACCCGTAGAATTAGAATCCTATACAAAGTCGGCTAAGGATGAATGTCATGCCAGGATGAATGTGGAGGATTCTAGAGATCGGTTTCCAGAGGCTTGGTGGTTTTTATTATGAATCCGGAGAATAGTTGATGATGATTATGAATCCGGAGACTTGGTGGTTATTATTATTAATCCGGAAAATCGGTGGTGATTATTATGAATCCGGGGAACAGGTTATGATTCTTATGAATCCGGAGAAGAGGTTATGATTATTATGAATCTGGAAAAGAGGTTATGATTATTATGAATCCGGAAACTTGGTGGTGCATTAGATTATAAATCAGAAGATTTGGTGATTATTACAAATCCGGAGACTGGTGATTGTGGCACCAAGATGTGAAGAAGAACATAGGTACCCTTACAGCAATAAATACGTTGGGTTCCTGATTGTCACTTCACTTTGACCATGTGTTCATTGAATTGAAGTTTATATTAATTCATTGGATTTGGCAAACAATAGTTTTGAGAAAACAAACTGTTGTTCTAAGAAAAAGCCGGTGATGTGATTTTGTTTTTCGATGTTCAGTATTGTGAAATGTTTGGTGAGCCTAATGTGGTAAACCGTTTGTTGGTTCACAAAGAACAAAACTACTAAAACCCGGTTTATTAACAGTCTTCTTCATTTTCGTGACAAGATAATGGTGAGAAAGATATATGTTGTGGAATATGCCACAGATTTTAATAAGCCGGTGGACAAAGTTAGAAAGGATTTTTTAAAATATATAGATGCACCATGGAACAATGCGTTAATATGTTAAATACGGATCTTGTCTGAAAAGGCAAGTTAGTACTCAAAGAAAGGTGGGCTATTGCTCTGAGCTCCTGGAAGATAAATGCACGTGTGATTTAATGAACCCGGATTTAATATGCAGAAATTATTGGTCAAATATCGATGGTTTATTATTGAATAAACCTGGTCTATGTTCGGTTTGTAAAGTTGTTAGTATACATTTTTCAATGTCATTCTCGTTGATGTTGAATGTACTGAGTAGACTGTACTTTTCAACAACTACATCGAAGATGTGCAGTTGAAAGTGGTGAATGGTTTAGAGGGGAGTCTCAAACTGAAGATGGTCAAAACAATTGAGACTTCACTGCTGAGGAACAGAATGGATGTATAAGTTCAATTTTACATGAAGAAATGCTTATGAATTGCAAGTACATACTTTTAAGAATTAAAAGTAGATGTATGTAATTAGTTGGTTATGGCCATTTGCAGCTTGCTAACTGGCCTAGGCTGTGCAAAAGTTATTAAACTTAGTGGTTCTTGAATTCGAAGTATTCCTACTTGTTGGGATCACTCAAACCGGTGTTCACATGGAGCCCAATCGAAATTGGTATGTAGTAAGGTGACGTACAACAAAGACGATGACGTAAGAGGACGTTGGGTTTTTGGCGTTAATAAACTTGGCTTTACTACTAAGCTTTGTTGCGTTAAAAAGAGGAAGCCTTAAATCTGCTGATATTAAGTCTAAGCTTGACTTAGATCAAAGTCAGTATGATACAAGCCGGAGAAAACCTGTATTGTTTAATTCTTTTAAACCGGATATATTTTTTTGTATTGTTTAATTCTTTTAAACCGGATATATATTTTTTTGTATTGTTTAATTCGTTTAAACCGGATATTTATATTTTTTGTATTATTTAATTTGTTTTAAACCGGATACAAAATGGAGACTTTCTATAAGATGAAGGAAAGGAATCTAATCCGGAGGACATTTTCTTCAAAAGCCGGTTACTACATAAGGAAAAGAGTGTATTCCAGAGATTCCTTCATGATACACTGTGTTTGTGAAGTTTGAGGGCTGTACCAATATGTAGGTACTATACAACTTTCCTAGAAAATGGTTTATTGAACTTCAGGAGGTTGAGTGGAAGGATTTGAATTTTAACCTACTCATCAAATTTACTTGTATTTCTTGAGTTATGAGCTATCTCATTGATATTATGTTGTTATTGTATCGGTAGCAGCTGATATCTTTGACATGGTCTCAGTAGTGTTCATTATGGTAAGTGAATTCTCGATAACTAATCTGGTAAAAATATGTAGTTGATAGAGATTCAGAGGGGAGAAATAATGAACAAGCCCGTGACATGTGAAAGCATCATAATGTATCAGGAGGAGTTGTGCATAATATCTCATTGATCTTATGTTGAAAAAGTTCGACCTTGATAGTCACAAAATTATTTCTACTTCTATGTTAGAATACGGAGATTCAGAGGGGAGAAAGAACGAACAAGCCGGTTACACAAGTTCTCTTCCTTATGAATCGACACATTAATAGGTAGTATGTGTTTTAGAAATTACTGGAACAAATCTCATACTCATAATTCGAGAGGAATCTAACCGGCGATTCGTTTAAAAGTGTACGATTCTCATTTAAAAGTGTCTGGTAGACTCTCTCATGTATATGTATTTCAGAAACATCAGGATGGACGCATTCAAATCGAATGGATACTGACGGATTATCCTTACTAAACTGTTAATGAAAAATAGATTTGAAAAGTTCAGAGACTTGACGATTTTTAACCACTAATCAACCTGTTGTTCTGATTTATAGTTTTGTTTTAGATTGTGTCGACTAAAATGTCACAAACAGGAGCTGTTGGAGAGATATTGTTCTTTCGAAGCAGCGTAATGTCAAGCTGGAGCTGGGCTGGTGTTGACTCAGAAAGGAGTTATCTGAAGTCAGCAATGTCAGTTTGACATAGCACCTTTCAGGCGCCAGTGTGGCTCTGACTTGACATCGCTCTTCCGATTCGTTGTTCTTTTCTTTCAGAAAATCTTCTGGATGACATCCACTGGTGCCGGACGTCAGTTTGGAGGGGAGTGACGGGACATCAAACTTCTGTCCTCTACCTACCAACATGGAAGAGAGGACTTCTGTCATCTACCTACCAACATGGAAGAGAGGACTTCTGTCCACTACCTACCAACATGGAAGAGGACCCTCAAGAATGAAACATCATGGAAGCCGGGATGACTACTCCAGCAAGAGGGTTCCACAGATGTTCGGCCATCGAGCCGGCACTTGCTCCACGACGCTCAACGATGAATGCGGTGTTCCTTCCCGATTTCGTATGAAAAGAATATTGCAGCTTGGATCAATCTAATAACGGCTATACCAGTAATAAAACGGAGGTATGTGAAGTACGAATTTAATTACGATGTTCACTGTTTACCTAAATAACTCGATAACCTCAAGATCTGTTTCATCATTCCCGTCATCATCGTCACCTTCATGAATCACCATCATCATCCATAAAAGAAATACCTATGTCCGGCATGGCTGCGGCCAGGACAGTTAACTTGGAAGTAGAAGAAGAAGAAGAAGAAGACGAATTGTCAATATTTTCGTTTTGAAATAAGTTTGGATGCTATCACTTATAAAATGATTGAATGCCTACCAATGGCTGCTAAATTGATGCTGATAGACATCTACAATACATGTCTACGTACAGCCATGCCAATCAAAGATTGGAAAAATATAAAAATACTGTACTTAACCCTTCACTGGTAGACCCCGGAGCGCGGCGCCCTTCAGCCCATTTTTCGAATACTGTGGTTCACAGTGGCTATCCTGAGGGCTGTGATTCACAGTTCCCTCCTAGAAACCACCTCTACGCAGGACCGTACCCTCCTCTCAGTCCCCAAAACCGCTCAGGGTCAGTGAGAATCGGTTTCTTGCACTAAAACGTGAATGTGTCAGATCGCTCTTAAGTCTGAGCGCTCTTCTGATTCCAAGAAATGGCTTCAGTGTTCTGAGGAAGATTCTGACGATATGGCAGAACGTACATCTGACTGAAACGGCTTTGATTAGTTAACCTTCCGGTACCCGCGCCATTTCGCTTCTCAATTCACACCGCGGGGCGGCACCCATGCCGCCCATGAAAATGAAGTTTTAACTGCCCAAAGTCACTATTGTAAAGGTTGTTAACAGCCGTGTCAATATGCTAGGTAAACCACCTGAATCAAACTTACTATAATTTTATAGTTTGTATGCTCATAAACCAAATAAATAGGTAGGTACCTACCTAAAATCATAAACAGCCAACTTTTTCCAATGAAATCGACATGATTGTTTCCTCAACCAAATTATCGTTATCGCAGTACAGATGGGTTCTATATTCATTAGCGCTTCCAGGGAGGGAGGAGTGAGCAATTTAAAAAAGCCAATCAATTTTTTTATTCAAGAACTTTTCCTTAGAGCTTCGTATTCTACTGCGCACTAGCCAGATTGCAACTGATAACGCTGGCACGACGTTTGACTCGGCAAGGTGAAACCAGCGTGATCTCTGGATAAATATGGTTACTAACAAATAGCAGTAGATCCCGCCGTCCGGGAATCAAGGATGCGCACGTAAATACGAAAACTAAGGTCGAGGCGGCACGGGTGCCGCCTACGCGTGTACCGGAAGGTTAAATTTTGACTGCTCAGTTATTTGTATTTCAGAGTTGAGCAAAACCTATTTTTACCAATACGTATTTCTGAGTTCAATAAAAAAACTTTTTTACCAATATGTTTTTTATTGAACATTTTTAGATACACCAGGAGATGAGTTGAGTATCTCACTCTGACCAAAAACAATTAAAAAATATGATAAATATTGATTTTTTCGGGAGGAAGTACCGAAAGAGCGCCGCGCTCCTGGGTCTACCTATTGCGAGATGAGATTAGGTCTACCACTGGAGGGTTAAGAAAACAGCCTGGAAATACCTCTGATCTAGAAACGAGCGACATACGTCCTCTAGCTCTCATCTCTTGTATGGCTAAACTCCTCAACTGTATACTGAAAAGTAGAATTGACAATCACATTACACTACATGACCTGTTACCACCAGACCTACATGGCTTCAGAAGAAGGCACAGTACCAACAATAACCTCCTTTCTCTAACAAAAGACATAATTTGTGGTCATAATAACGGTGAATCCACCCAAGTCCTATTTCTTGATGTCACCTCTGCATTCAACCATGTTCGTATCGATGTACTGCAGGAGGAAATGATACGACTACAATTTCCATTATACATAGTAGACTGGGTTGTTAAATTTTTCACAGGAAAGACATACACTGATGGCGTTCAATATGTGCATAGCAACGTAGGTCTTGATCAGGGTTCAACACTCTCCCCCATTTTATACAATTTATATTCAGCCAAACTCCTGACAGGAAACCATCTCACCAAATTGATAACATATGCAGATGATATGGCGCTATATGTTACAGGGAAAAAAATTGGCCCTAACATGGAGAAGCTACAATCAGATTACTACTCCATTGAGAGAAGTCTGATCAAACTCAACCTACACATCAACTACGGTAAATCAACCATTTTAGACTTCTCGTTGAGACATAATCCCGTTCAAGAATTAACTATCACAGGTAGCTGTGGGGTTATAAAACAGAGCCGTGTTACCAAGTATCTCGGGATGAAATTTGACGACAATCTGAACTGGGGCGCACATACAAAATATATCAAACAGAGAGTCAAGATGGATGTTGATGCGCTGGCCTTCCTGAAAGGGACCAGATGGGGGAACCACCCTGATGACCAAATGATATTATATAAGTCTGTAATTCTACCTAAAATCAACTACGGAGCCTTCACATACCTCAGTCAGTCTGCTAATGCGGTTAAGCATCTGCAATGCTCTCAGAATGCTGCACTTCGAAAGATAACGGGAATGGTCAGAACCACATCAGTGTTCGCCATACACACCATCACGGGTACACTTCCCATGGAATACCAGGCTCGTTATGCTGCACATCTACAGCTCACCAATCTTTATGTCAATAACACCACTGCCAGACAAGAATTGATTCAACTACATGCTGCCCTATACCTAAAGTACAGTGCAAAATACAATAAATTGGAGACATCTCTCCGGAATATGATTGATTACAGTGAAGAAACTAAACTTTTTCTCCCGAACCAGCAACAACTGCAATACACGGTACCCAAAGGTGGATGGGGCAAATACATAACTGAATCCATACCTGGTATAAAAAAGGGAGAGGGGTTGCCGGCCCGGCAACTGGCTATCGCCAGTGAGTTCCTTCACGCCAGATATCCGGAACACACCTTAATATTCACTGATGGATCAAAAGGAGTGGAGGGAGCCGCTGGGGCCATGTGGTGTGGGCATCATGGGCTGGGGGATGGAGTTAGGCTGCATAACTTGACAACAAGCTATCAAGCAGAAATTGAAGGTCTGACATTGGCCATGACACATATCAAACTACACGTCAAATCCAAAAACATTGTGATCCTTACTGACTCCAAATCGGCACTGCAGGCCATACGGTCCCTCAGGCAGCATGAGCGGCCACCACTTAGTCTCCTGAGACTCCTACAACAGCTGCAAGCTAGAATGGAGGAGGGATACACACTACACCTACAATTTGTGCCCTCACATATAGGTCTAGAAGGGAATGAAAAGGCTGACAGGGAAGCTGGCAGAGTGCGGAGAGCTGCTAATCTCTTGCTGGGATACCGCACCATGTATAGTGACTGCAGTCAAGAAATGATGAGGAGGCTGAGAGAGGAATGGCGCACAGAGTATGGATTGCGAGGCGGGCCGGGAGAATGGACCAGGGCTATCTTCGGTAAACCTGCTGACAAGCCTTGGTTTCACAACCATAGAGAGCTCTCAAACTATAAAGGCGCTAATGTTAAACTATTTGAATGACTTGACAGTTCAAGGTTAAATCACAAAGTGACATTTTTTTTCATGGCATGGAAATGTGTTGCACAGTAACTAAGTAACGATCATCATAATAATACAGTAGTCCTCTACATCTTCTCCCCTCCACCTTCGAACTTCAAGTCTTCTTCCTCATTTGATCCACGTGCTTCCTGAATCTTCTTCCATCACCATCTACCTCTACTTCATAGGACATGAGTCCCGATCTTTTGATAACTACCCCAAGGGTCCATTCCTTTGAGGATGGTAGTTTAATCCATGCTTCTTCCCCTTCCGCAAATTCTCTCAATCGTTTGCCCTTGTGGTTCAGCTGCTGCTTCATGAGAGCTCGCTCTTGGTTTCGCTCTACGCTGGGTTTTAACAAATCAAATTTTGTGCGTAATCGACGTCCAAAAAGGAGTTCTGCTGGCGATCGACCTGTCGTGGTATGCGGAGTCGAGCGATAAGTGAACAGAAATTGTCCCACCTTTTCCAATATTTGAGATCGTGTTCCTTTTTCTAATCGTAGTCTGTCTTTGAATGTTCGCACGGCCCTTTCGGCCAACCCATTTGTTCGGGGATGATACGGCGCTGACGTCACGTGCGAGATTCCTAACTCCTTACAAAACAAGGTGAATTCGTGCGATGTGAATTGCGGTCCGTTGTCCGAGACTAGAACTTCTGGGAGTCCAAACCTATTGAATAAATCTTTCAGAGTGGTTATAGTAGCCTGCGAAGTGGTACTGTTCATGGGCAATACTTCTAGCCACTTTGTTGAGGCATCTACTACAATCAACCACATCATTCCTTGAAACGGTCCTGCAAAGTCCAGATGTAGCCTGAACCATGGCTGGGAGGGTATATTCCATGAGAAAATGGGAGCCTCTTCAGGTGCTGCTCTTGAGCCTTGACACCTCAGACAATTTCCCACGTAACTTTCAAGCTCTTTATCTATTCCGGGCCACCACATATGAATCCGAGCTATGGACCTCATTGCTCTTGCTCCCGGATGACCTAGATGCAACATTTTCAGGAAGTCTTCTTTGATTTTCTCTGGCACAACGATCCTTCCACTCCAAAGAAGTATACCCTCTTCTAGCGATAATTCATCTCGTTTCTCAAAATACGAGTACAATTTTTGTTCTAAATCTTTTTTTAATGGCCATCCAGAATGGTTGTATTGAATCACTTTTTGTAATATCTTATCTGCTGATATATGTTTCTTAATCTCTCTCATGGTCACTGGCGAATCCCTCAAATGTAGATGCAGAAGTTGAGCTGCCCCAGGCCTTCCTAATTTTTCATATTCTGATAGTTCATCATTTTCAGTCAACGGTAGCCTAGAAAGTGTATCGGCCACTGAATTTTCTTTACCAGCAATATACTCAATTGAGTAATCAAAAGATCTTAGAATGAGGGCCCAACGCATCAGTCGATTGGCTGCCATCTTCGGTATTTCCTTATCTTCTGACAGTATATACTTCAATGGCTTATGATCAGTTTTCAAAACAAACTTCCTCCCCTGTATAAACTGATAAAATTTCTTTACGGCAAAAATTAAACCCAGTGCTTCCCTATCTATGGAAGAATAATTCTTTTCTGAAGCACGTAACATCCTTGAAGCATACATGATTGGTCGTTCTGATCCATCTGGTAAGCGATGGAATAACACAGCCCCTACTCCAGTTAAGCTGGCATCCGAGGTGATCACAAGAGGAAGTTCAGGAGAGTAGTGAATCAAAGTATCTGCTGCAGTCAATTTAGATTTCACTTGCTCAAAAACTTCCTGACAACTTTTTGACCAGTCCCATTTCATTCCTTTCTTTGTTAAACTGTGTAATGGTGCACACAACGATTGAAGGTTCTCAATGAATCGCCCATAGTAATTTACTGTACCTAAAAACGACTTTAGTTCTAGTACATTGTTTGGTGGTGGCATTTCTCTCATGGCTTTCAGATGATCTTCTAATGGGTGAATCCCATCTTTGTCAATCACGTGCCCTAGGTATTTCACACTTTTCTGGAGCCATTTACACTTGGCTACCTGAGTTTTTATTCCGTTTTTGTCCAATCTTGACAAAACTTCCTCTAGCGTCTTCAAATGTTCCTCCCTTGTTGTTGATGTTATTATTATATCGTCCAGGAGACATGCTACATTTTTTATACCTGCCAATATGTCCTCCATTCTCTTTTGGAACAAACCCGGAGCAAAGCTCACACCGAAAGGTAACCTGGTATATCTAAAAAATCCCTTATGGGTTGCTATGACCAAAAATTTTCTCGAATCCTCTTCAAACTCCATTTGCAAATATGCGTCTTTCAAGTCTATTACGGAAAATTCTTGTCCCCCAGATAGCTTAACGACTAAATCATCAAATGTCGGTAGTGGGTAATGGTTAGCCTGGATAAATTTATTCACCGTAACCTTAAAATCTCCACAAATTCTTACAGCTCCTGTTGGTTTCACGCAGACAACTATTGGGGATGCCCATTCAATTGGGTTTACGACGGGGTCTACCGCTTCTAAGATACCCTCACCCACTAATCTCTCTAACTCTTGGTCAACCTTATCTTTTAATGCAAAAGGTACCGATCTATGTCGAAATGCTTTTGGTTTTGCACCCTCCACTAGTTGAATTTTGGCCTTATACCCCTTCATCGTCCCTAAACCGTCGCTAAAAATCCTGGGATATTTGCTGAGAATGCTGTTCAGAGTCTTAATGGAGTTCTCCTTCGTAGGCTCGTTTGTCGTTTGTGTTTGGAGTGAGCAGATCCTCGCTCCTCTAGGCATTGGAACGTCAAACTTCAGTGCCCAGTCTAGGCCAAATAAAGGAACGTCAAGTTTTTTTACAACCACTGCCATAAGTGATAAAGTTTTGTCAAAGCAGTGAACTTGAACTTTTATTTTATTTTCCCAAGCGTCTCTATTTCCACCCCAGTATATCCTACCAAGCTTGTGCACGGATACAATTGGGGTTCTCCTAACTTTTTCCAAAGTTTTCTATTTATCACTGATTTAGCTGCTCCTACATCATACAGCATGTCCACGTTAAGTTCATTCAATTTAACATCCAGTATAACTTTACTACCTGTCGTTTTAACGTTGTTCAACGAATTGTCCTCTTCTGACGACATCTCACTCTCACCACTTCCCTCATTCCTCATGTATGAAAGGCGTCTCGTCTGTAGCTTCGATGTTTTCTTATTAGACATACAAACCCTAGCAAAATGTCCGATTTTATGGCAGTTCAAACACTCTTGTCCTTTGGCTGGACATTGAGCATCACCACTATGTTGTTCAAATCCACATCGGTTACATTGTTTCTCAGTCCCTTTTTTCCTTTGCATTACGCTTGGCTTTCTCTGATGAGAACTAGTCTTGGAGTGGAAAATTTTCCTGGAATCAGGATTGGAAAATTCTGCGAGTAGCACTTGCTGAGCATGCGCCTTTTCCATTGTCAAAGCAGATACTTCCACTTCCTGGAATGTAGCCTCATTAGTTTGGTGTAACCTAATCAATTCTTCCTGCCACTTAGAAGAATTTATCCCTATAACTAACTGGTCCCTCAGTCTCTCCTCTAGTGCTGTTCCGAATTCGCACGTTCCCGCAAGTGTTCTCAATCCGTTCACAAACTTCGCTATAGACTCGCCTTCGCTTCTGTTCCTCATGGCAAAGGCTCTTCTCTCCGCAAATATACACGTAGATTTCTCATAGAATCGTTCTAACACTTCCTTCAACTCCTTATAGGGAACTTCCTTTACATCCCTTGGCCGAAAATGGTCCACCAAAATTTTGAATGGATTAGGGCCTACAGAAGTGAGAAACAAAATTGAGCGCGTACGGTCATCAATGCTCCCTGTCAACTCCACTCTACATACTTCAACTTCAAATCTATTGACATAGTACGCCCAACGTTCCAATTCCTCATCATATTGTGGAAATTTAAAGTTATGGACTTTAGCCTTTCCCGATTTCAACTCACGGACTGGTTTCGCTGTTTCATCCTGCGAGTCTGATAGATCCTCTTCTATCTTCTGCCTTCCTCTCCTCAGTTTTGGCATCCTGTCCGCAGCGCCAATATAAAGGCGCTAATGTTAAACTATTTGAATGACTTGACAGTTCAAGGTTAAATCACAAAGTGACATTTTTTTTCATGGCATGGAAATGTGTTGCACAGTAACTAAGTAACGATCATCATAATAATACAGTAGTCCTCTACACAAACAAACAAATAACAGACATCAACAGAATACTGTCAGGTCACGCTAATAATAATCTATTTAAAAACCGCATGAAGCTTGCAACACAAAGTCCTATATGTAATCAGTGTGACGGTAATGCAATACAAACTGTATCTCACACCTTGACGGAATGCAGCAAGCACCAAACAGTTATTACAAGTGTCCTTGACGAATATTCTCAGATAAATGAATATTTGACAGCAGCACTGGAGGACACAGACAAGCTGGTGAGGTTGCATGAGGCACTGATGGAGAGTGGTGCTCCATTGTAGAAGAAGTCCATTGTAAAGAAGACACATCAGTGACCACGCGGCTAGGCCACGGTCAGAGGAAGAGCAGACAGACAGACAATAAGTTATGAGCGACTGAAGCCTTTGAAAAACGGGCTAATTTACCACATTGAATATTTGATCGTCCCCACCCACCCTGGTTCGTTTTCTTCAAATCCCTTCCACCACAATGTTCATGAAGACTATACCTACAACGTTTCGAAACATAGTTT
The DNA here is from genome assembly GCA_009739505.2 of Apolygus lucorum. NCBI lineage: Eukaryota > Metazoa > Arthropoda > Insecta > Hemiptera > Miridae > Apolygus > Apolygus lucorum. Next base: position 35,538 of record WIXP02000074.1, read on the forward strand.
CACTGGTGTGTACCGTTTCTGAGAAAAAGGTACATAAATTGGGTATTTCTGTTGTTTGGAAATCTGTCTTTGGCGATTTTTGTAATTTTTGTTTCTTACCGTAACCGATTCAGATGTTCACAGTAGTTTTAGTACAGATGTGTAGAATATTTTGTGAAAGTTTGAAAATAAATGACTTGATAGTTTTTGAATCATAATCAAATGAAGACGTGAGGTGCGCTCCTGGCTCATTTTGCGGTCGAACCCCCTTAAGACAGACTGAAGGAATTAGAAAAGGATTTTGGGGAAGTTTGATAGGTTTTTAGGAAGGATATGGTGAAAAATGTGGTGAATGGTATGGAGTTGATGCAGTTGGCGGTGAGTTGATGATTCCAAAGACGTTTTCCAAACAATAACTTTCGGTTTCGCTTTGTGTAATAATCGACCATAAATGACATAGGAGGATCACGAACAACTGCATCTATTGACGGGTTTAAATGCGTTATGAACCCTATTCCTCAAGTACTTTCAATGTTAGTTAAAAAAATTAGTTTTGAAGATGGCAGTCCTTATTGCTCTTTGTCAATCACCAACAAATTATTACCTGGCAATTGTTTACTGTTATTCCCCATATAGATTTCCGAGCTGGAAGCTGGGAACGTGCGAATGAAAAACAAAGACGAAGTGTACGCCAAAATTCAAAAAATAATCGACGGCAAGAAAGACAAACTCCAAATCATCACAGATTTCGACAGAACAGTCAGTAAGCACCACCACAACGGAAAAACCACTCCGAGCAGTTACGGTAAATATCAACTAGACACCATCAACAGTCAAAATCATTTCAATTTTACATGTGTTATGTCGGCGTGTCGTCGTGTGAAGGCGATGGTCTTCACATCGGCTTGTCGATTTCTATTGGTTCCTACTCAACGAAGGTGAAGGATGGGACAGCACTTTCTGCCCAGCGCGGGTTACCGCATACTCCTGTATGAATTCCTTAATTCAGCTCAGCTGCGATCCTTGGCGCGATTGCTTGCCGACCGGAGGGAAGCAGTACATTTACCTAGTTCCTAGTTAGGGGCAGACAACTACTAGGTGAAATGGGAGTGGAGGCCGGCGCGATTTGCTTACCAAGACCTCCGAGGAACTTTGGGCTTCTAAGAGAGGGCGAGGTAGAACGAGAAATAATCAAGTCGATTGTTAGAAGACGAATGCATGAATGTCCCTCGGTGAAGCCCTGAGTCCTCCTTTTATACTACTTTAACAAGGTAAAGGGAGAGTGGAGGAGGGTGACGTCAAGTGACGTGTTTGTCCCCCGTACCTCACTCTACCTACCTGGCACGATGAGTCACTCAGGGTTTCCCTTGTGTCCTTTATTGGAGAACTAACATGTTTGAGTATATGAGTCATTACAACACGAAAAAACCCAAATTGCTAGAGAGTTCGATGATCAAGAATTTTTGAGTTCTCATTGTTTAAAAATGTTATACAATAATCAATAGGGGTATTCATAGTCTGATTCGATCGTCGATTCGTCGTATATCGAAACTGCAGTAACTCGATGGTTTCATGAGGCTCCCACATTTTTCCCCGTCGAATCATCAAAAACCGAATTGTGCGTGGCGCTCCTTGCGGCATCAGACTGAACATGGTACCTACCGATGAGGAGTCTTGTCTCAAAGGAAAACCCTTGCTACTTCCGTCACACAATTTCGAACGCATTTTGGTACTTAGCTCATGGCTGAAACATGTTCCATGCTAGAAAGGAGAATGTGCTATGCTCGCTTTAGTGCCAGACAGTAACATTTCCACTTCTCCCGCAGAACATCAGATGGTCGCGTTTTTCCTTAGCCGCTTGGGTGGCTCAGCTCCACTCATTTAATCGAGAAAAAACCACTTTGAACAGAATATAAACGAAATAAACAAACGGAAAAACGGAATTTAAAAAAAAACAAAAAAAAAGGTGTTGCTAAAAGAAAAACTCAGAAAGAAAGGACGAGAAGATCTGTTTGTTGATGTTATGGTAGTTGCTTCGCCCAACAGCCACTAGCGCTAGGCTCACATTTGTGATTCGACGTCGAATCTCGGTTTACCACGCCTTTAGCCTGTGGTAAATCGAATCGTCGAATGAGCCGGAGCGCATGCGCATTGACTCTCATCGGATCTCCAAATTCGAAGATTCGACGTCGAATCTCCCAAACCATGAATAGGTACCCTTAATATCCCTACAACTACCAAATTTATTTTTATCAAGTTTGTGACGCGCTTTTCATGCCGTCGGAAAACCCCATTTGTAGATTGAGATAGAATTTCGATCGTTGTTTCACTCTTCTCTCTGGAGTACTGCTGCACCGTCCTCCAGACCCAGGGATCGGATAGTCTTCCTCGTGCCCCCAGTCGAAGGGACACGGCTCTGATTATCGACACCTGGGTCTGGACCTTCACCCACCCTAACACGTGGGAGTAGGGCCTGCTCCATTTTTCTGCCAGTTTGGAAGCCAGCCTCTTCAAGAACTCTTCATATTCACGATGAAGGGCGCCGTCACAGGAACAGACAGAGGTTTAAACGATCCTCGAAGATGTTCAGCTGCTCTGTCATACTTGGCGTGTTTTTGTCCGGCGGCTGTCTGTGCTGTGGAGTCCCACGTTTGGGAAAGGTATGAGGTAGCGTCAGCATTAATAATGCGTGTGTCGAAAAACGCCGGCTTCGCACTTTCCCAAACTCCTTGGACTTTGATATCGGCCACTAACATCAGGCTTCTCTCGTTGGATTCTTGCAGCACTGGTTCCAATGTAGCACCACTCCATGCAAGACCTGCTAGTTTGGCACACTCGTCCCTAACTTCATCATGACCCCTTTTTACGAGGCCTCCCTTCTTGCAGTTGAGCACGTGGCCCTATAACTACTGTTTGCATTGGTACGAGGGTGGATCAAATATAAACGGGACTTTATTTTTTTTTAAATTTTATTTGTTAGAAAATAAAAAGCGGGTATATGTCACTTTTCTACATAGTCTCCTGCTTTTGTGACACATTTTTCCCAGCGAATAGGAAGTTTTTTAATCCCAGCATCAAAAAACGATGAAGGTTGCGTCTGAAGCCAATTGCGCACGAACCCCTCGACCCCCTCATCATCCTCGAATCGCTGTCCGCCTAGGGCTTCTTTAAGTGGCCCAAACAAGTGAAAATCGCAGGGCGATAGGTCAGGGCTGTAGGGAGGATGATCAAGTGGAGTCCAATGCATTTCTTCCAATTTTTGAACAGTTAGAGCTGCAGTATGGGGCCTTGCATTGTCGTGGAGGAGGATGACGTCACGAATTGGTTGATTCCGTCTTTTGCTGCGATATGCAGCCCTCACCTGAGTCAGCAGCTCACAATAGTAGGCAGCATTGATTGTTCTTCGCTCATGCAAAAAATCAATGAGCAAAACGCCTCGATAGTCGAAAAAAACAGTTGCAAGGACCTTGCCAGCAGACAGTCGAGTTTTTGCTTTCACTGGGGCTGTCTCCCCCTTCCTCCGCCACTCCATACTGGCTTGCTTCGATTCGGGTGTGTAATGATGGACCCATGTTTCGTCGCTGGTGACGATGCTAGCCAAAAATGCTTCCCCTTCTTCCTCAAACCTTGCAAAAAGCCTCTGACAGACCTCCAAACGTCTCAACTTCTGATCTGCAGTCAAAAGGCGAGGGACCCATCTGGCACACACTTTACGGAATCCTAGGTGCTCTGTAATGATCGTTTGGCAGCTCCCATAACTTACCCCTACCTGCTCAGCGATTTCGGAGACAGTCACACGTCGATCATCTTCAAGAATGTCACGAACCGCTTGAATGTTCTCATCCGTAATGCTGCTCCGGGGACGACGATCGTGTTCCTCATTCTCTACTCGTTCTCTTCCCTCCTGAAACTCTTTGTGCCAGGCAAACACACGGGTCCTAGAGAGGGTTTGGTCCCCGAACTGGGCAGTCAACCTTTGAAAAATTTCCGAAGGTTTGACTCTTTCACGGGTAAGAAATTTTATGATAATTCGTTGCTCAATGGAAACGGGCACCTTTTGTTCAGACATCACGATAACTACTCATGAAAGGTTGTAAAGGGGGAGACGCCCCCCTCATCCACCTTCTAATGAACCTGTTCAAACAATCTCGTAGTGACGCTTCTGTCAACCGTCGGCGCTCAGAGGTCAGAGTCCCGTTTATATTTGATCCACCCTCGTAATTTAGCGCCAGAGCTATTCATTTTCCCTTTGGGAGCGCTAGTATCGCTCCCAGCCTTCCCAGAGAGTCTCTCTTTGTCTCCTGGCATCAGTGCAGCCCTCTTTTTTAAAATTCATTGTTATCGAAGTTATTTCAAATGCACTATTTTTTAATGCACTTTCATATTTCTCGTCTGGTCAATTTACCGAGGAGGAGTCAATTTACTTAGTTATTACGAAGTTTTCTTTATTCAAACTTCTAAGGATACATTGTTTGATATACCTTCCAATTTCTGTATTGTTTTGGAAGTTGATATGTTTTGAAAATTGTCTGAATATTGTGATGTTTTCAGCTGTTTTTGTACTGGCTCCTTCGCTACCAAAGTCGTTTATCGACGATGCTAACGCTGTCTACAACAGATTCCGGGTTTACGAAGAAGATCCGAAAATGAGCGTTGAGGAGAAGATTCCTTACATGGTCGAATGGTGGAAATTGAATGAGAAGTTGTTCACAGGGCTGCCGTACAGCGAGGATGATATTGAAGTTGCGGTGAACAAGGCAGATGTTCAGCTTAGGTAAGCAGTTTCTACCTCTCAAGACTCCATATCTATAGTAGGTATACAATTTGTAATTTCGGAATAATTTAGAGATTATCGGTGGTGTTGAGGTCTGTGCTTGAAAAATGAAAATGTTGAAAAATGAGTGTTTAGTTGGGAATGCTGTGGAATTTTATGGGTGAGTCGTTTACTTCAGGCAAATATTTCTTGTGAAAGTGAGTTGCCTAACCGACGTTCGAAAGCACCTTCAGACATGGCTTAAATCACATAAACCATGAATCGATGGACACTTCTTGAAGGACATGTCCACAGCAAGCGCATGGTGGCCAAACTGGAAACCCAATCGCAGGTAACTCAAACAAATAACAGGGTTTGCTCCCCTGCGCTCCCATCTGAACCGCATTGGGGCCACACAAGCATCCACCCTGTGGAGACTATGTGAGGAAGCTGAAGAAAAAGCTTCGAGTGCCCAGCACTTGCACGTCTCACTCCACCACTTCGGGGCTCAAAACCCAATGAGAGAACTCCAATACGACCAAATGGTCAAAAACCTAAAGACCCTCACCAGGGGAATAGGCTTGTTTGACTACACACAGGTCGCTCAGAAAAGCACTAGGCTTCCGCGCTTGGGGCCCTATGAACCCCAATTCTGAGCAGCCTGATTACCTTAATCACACAATTTCGACTTCAGACAAATATTTCTTGTGAAAGTAAGTTGCCTAACCGACGTTCGAAAACACCTTCAGACATGGCTCAAATCACATAAACCATGAATCGATGGACACTTCTTGAAGGACATGTCCACAGCAATCGCATGGTGGCCACACTGGAAACCCAATCGCAGGTAACTCAAACAAATAACAGGGTTTGCTCCCCTGCGCTCCCATCTGAACCGCATTGGGGCCACACAAGCATCCACCCTGTGCAGACTATGTGAGAAACCTGAAGAAAAAGCATCCCTCGTAATCTTCGAGTGCCCAGCACTTGCACGTCTCAGATTCCACCACTTCTGGGCTCAAACCCTAATGAGAGAACTCCAATACGACCAAATGGTCAAAAACCTAGACCCTCACCAGGGGAATAGGCTTGTTTGACTACACACAGGTCGCTCAGAAAAGCACTAGGCTTCCACGCTTGGGGCCCTATGAACCCCATTTCTTCTACTAACTCCCCTCAAAGACGAATTGTCTTTTGTGACGGAGGAGGCACGCCATAAATAAAAATAAATAAATAAATAAAATATAATTGGGATATGAGCCTAGCAGGACACGGGTGGTGATACCACGGAGTACACCTACTGAGATGCCCAACTCGCGCAACTCCGTGGCACTTTTCCCGCACCACACCCCGCGCCATGACAATGTTGCAGCCATCTGATGTTGGGTTCCACTCCTTTCAGCTCCGACACTGCTTGCCGTAAATCATTTGTATCATACTTCCTTATCTTAGCCCGCCAAGTCTGCTCCATGTCCAAGCTGCCATTGACAACTTGGAAATCCAGGGTAATGCTAGACTGGTCGGTCTTGACGGCAACGGTGTCAGGCTTCTTACCCTGATCACTTGTCATGTGAACCCACGGGATTTACGGTACTCTCGCGTCATCTGCGAGAGAGCTGAGACAACCGTGTTCCGCGAGGCTCCCATTTTCGACGTGAGTCTCGCGTTTTTTACGTATCTTGGTGTAACTCTCTATTGCCTAAAAAGTATCATCGCCCACCTATGCGATGAATCATCTAATTCCATGATTCCTATTTTCCTCAGGAGTGGCAGCAACGACGCCTTCCGCAAACTCCGCGACTCTCACGTTCCGACACTCGTCTTCTCCGCAGGCCTCGGCGCCGTCGTCTCTTCGATCCTGAAACACTACGAAATCCTCTACGACAACGTTCACGTCATCTCGAATTTTTTCGAAGTCGAAAACGGGACGATAACCGGTTTCAACAACGGCACTATTCTACACATCTACAACAAAAATCAACACGCTATTGAAAACTCCGATTATTTCAAGGTACTTCGATGATATTTACTTTGCTCTGAATGATTTGTCAAATAAGACGGGCTATGTAATGAGATTTTGTAATTGATCACTGATCAGGTATTGTCACTTATAGCTGCAAATTATTACACAGTGGATTATTGCAAGCAACCGATTTGCTTGTACAAAACTTATTCTATTGATTGAATTTTCACGAATATAAAATTAGACGTACTAGGTGGAAAACCAACTCAACTCTTTATTCTCCTATTTTTCTTGGAGCCTATTTCAAATCTCCTTGGTTATTATAAAATAACATATGATGTGATACTACACTGAAGAAGTGAAAATCATTATTAAACTAGGTAGTTACATTCCCCTTCTTCGTTGAAGAAGAGAGAAGAAGAGAGATCATTGCTCCTGCAATGGTATGGAAGTGTGTTGCGGATTGCTGCTATTTTCTTCTTTCCTTTCTCGTCTTCGTATTCTAATGTTTTGGGGTAGTTGTTCATCCATTTAATTGTTTTTAATCTGAACGGACCCTTAACGATAGGTTCCTTTCCCTTGAACCCGGTTTGAACAAGGATCAGTCCTCCTTCAACGAATTGAGGCACTTGTTTCGAATGTCTTCGATCGAATTGTTCCTTCATCCTCTCACTGTACTCTTTTTGTTGTTGGGGTGTTAAGGGAGTCTCCGTCAAGTTATCTTCGGTTATTCCATATTTAGCGTCCGCTGGGAACATAGCCACTTTATTGAAAGCTTTGTAAAATGGAGAACATCCAAGGGCTGTTGTATGTGAACGATTGAGATGATTCACTCCAGAATCAAGGCATCTTTTCCAACCACCACTGAAAGACGGATATAAGGCAAGGTACTGCTTGAGATCGCGTACCTTGCGCTCGGCGAGCCCATTTCCTTCAGGATGGTAGGGAGCTGACGTGACCCACCCTCTCTCGTTTGCAAACTGAGCGATTGCTTTTGAAACGAACTGCAAACCATTGTCTGTGACAATTCCCTTTACATCGTTGAAATCGTTGAAACGATTGGGTGCTAGTTGCAGTATCTGATTTTTTTCTTTTCTCCCCAAAGTCAAGATGCATACACTCAAATGGTGCTTGAGCTTTGATTGGAATTATCATTGAATCTGGCTTGGCACGATATTTAAATTTGGTGGTTTGACAAACATGACAGCTCTTTACATAATCGTGGATGTCACTCTTCATATTCTTCCAGTAGAATCGACGTCTGATCTTGTAATAAGTTCGGAAAAATCCGTCATGGCCACCCGAATCCGGGTCATCATGGTAAGCTCTCAACAAGTCAGATCTGTCAGATCTGTCGATTATAATGCGGTCATCTCGTCGTTTGGATGGGCAAGAAGGGGTGCTTGCTGAAACGCTCAAGCATGGACGGGAGATAGCATCCGCGTCCTCCAGTTCTTTCCCATTACGATGGTTGATTTTTACATTATAAGACATGAGAAATACTTGCCACCTTCCTAATCTCCCTTTAGGCTCTTTCAAATTCAGTAAATGTGACAATGCTTGGTGATCCGTATGTACTGTGAATTGCTTGCTTTCGATATAGGACCTGAAGTATTTGATTGCTTTGATCACAGCTAAGGCTTCCTTGTCGGTCACTGAATAATTTATTTCTGCCGGTGTGAAGGTGTGGGAGAAATAGCCAATTACCCTTAACTGACGCACTTTAGGGCATTGGATGTCTCTCTGGTACAGAATTGCTCCGCATCCATATTGAGACGCATCTGTGCAGAGCTCAAAAGGCAGCTCCCAATCAGGAAGTTGCAAAATTGGGTTTGACGAAATCTTATCGACCAAAATCCTGAATGATGACTCACAGTCCTTGTCCCACACAAACGGTACATTTTTGCTTTTAAGTCTATCGAGAGGTTTCACTATCATAGAGTAATTGGGTATAAATGCCCGGAAGTGACCCGTAAGCCCGGTGAATACCCTTAGACTGTGGAGATCGTGGGGTCTTTTCATATTTTTCACCCTCAAGACAGACTCATCTTTTGTGGTTTTGGTTCTTCCGTCAATTTTCCTTCCCAAAAACGTAACTGCTGACTGGTTGAATTCGCTTTTGTCGAGATTTATTTGTACATTCACCTCTGACAGACGTTTGACTACTTGGTATGTTTTTTGGGCACATTCCACACTAGTTCTTCCACCAATCAAAATGTCGTCTATGTAGACACAAATAAAAGGGTCCCTCAGCAAATTTCCCAAAACTGAAGTCATGAAGCGTTGAAATTTTGACGGTGAGTTCTTCCACCCAAAAGGAAGTCGATTGAACTCCCATTGTCCAAAGGGAAGAACAAACGAGGTAAACTGCCTCGTTTCCTCAGTTAGAGGAAGCTGCAAAAAACCATCTTTGAGGTCCAGTTTTGTGAAGTTTCTGCACCCCCCGAATTTGCAAATGAGATCGTCTATTACAGGAAACGGAAATGGATCCAAATCAGTGAATTTATTGATCTCCCTGTAATCCTGGCATAGGCGCCAAGTACCATTTGATTTTGGCACAATAACACAGGGAGATGCAAACTTCGATTCAGATTCCCTAATTATATTTTTGTCCAAAAGTTCCTTTATTTTCTGTTGAGCCCAGATAAACCGCTCCCGTGATAATCTGTAAGGCTTCATGCTAACTATGGGTGCTGTATCCTGTAATTTGAATGAGATATTGTATTTCTGTGGTACGCTTCCTCCAGAATAAGGAAACATTTGAACTACATCGTTTCTCTCCAAGATACTGAACTTGGGTCTCTGGGAGAGAGAGTTGCAAGCATTTTTAGATGTCATTGCGTTATTTATCAGTGAGTAACCAAGATTAGACATAGTTGAATAGCTTAGTATAAAGTCATGCATAATAGTTTGACAAACGAAAGCCTCTGTTGAGACTTTTCGACCATTCAGCTCCACAACTACGTCCACCGAGTTTCTAACCTCCTCTGTAGTGTTGTTGAATCCTCGGAGCGTTTGGGGATTTTTCTTGCGTTTCCAACAGAACTGAGTAACTACGGAGTCCCTAATAAGGTTCACAGACGCTCCTGTGTCTAAAAGAGCATTTATGGCTACTCCATTTACGCCTATCCTCGTTACTGGGACGGTCGAAAGTGAACTACATACATAGGAACCAATGTCTTTTATTTCAGCTGTAGAAACATCAATATTATCGCTATCTTGAAACACTTCATCTCTCCTCTCACAAAAATTGATTGACGGTTTTTTTCTCTCACCCAGATATGGTGTCTTGAACCCAAACTTCTGGTGCTTGACATCATCCTCCTGCGATCTTGGTCCGGCTCCTGAGGGCTTCAGCTTCTCAAGTGCCTTCCTCAGGGGTTCTTTGTTCGAAGTTAGGTCAACCATGGCTAACTGATTCTGCATGTATTCGGGCAGTCCCATCATCACCATTATGTTGACAGCTCTAGCGGGGAGTTCGCCATATGCTAAATGGACTAGTCGTACCTTCTCGTAATAATAATCCATCAGAGGGCCCCCTTTGTACCAAAAAGCATGGGCACTCTGTGCAAGGCGGACCGAATTCTGGCCAAATGCATCGAGGAAAGATAATTTCCAGGCAGTCCAATCCCCACTATTGTCTTCCAACATACGAGCATAGAACCATTTATGGGCCGTGGAGCTGGCTTCAAAATTAGCCACTAAATTATTAATCTTCAGTGCGTCTGTTGACCAATTATTAGCTTGGCACGCCTTTTCATAGACAGTGACCCACGAACGAGGATCTTCGTTTTTTCCGTCAAACTTTGGTACTTCCATTTTACAGGGCTTTGGTTGAACATGCAGCCCTTTGAAAGCCTCAACCATAGTTCCCAAAGCTTCCTGGATCAGCATTATATTGGTTTGCTGTTGCTGATCGAGCATCTGTTTGAAAATGAAGAGCGTATCCGGTGGTACAGAAGAACTGGAGGTTGGACGGTTAACTGTCACTGACGGCGAGTTATAGCCGGCAGCTCCCTCAGCATCTTCATCATCTTCATCAATCCCACCATATTTACGCAAGTGGTTCAGCAGACAATCAGTCACTCGAACAGTCACAGACTTTTGGTAGAAATCCTGTTCGAGGATATGACGGACATCATCCGCAGCAACCACAACTTCATGAAAGTCTATGTTCCTCACGTCAAAAGGAAGACATACCCATTCGTGATGGTTGGGGAGTTTGAACGCCTGCAGTAATGTATTCCCATTCTTCTTCCGGAATCGCAAATGAATGCAGGTTGAACTCATTTTGAACGTAGTTCGAACACAGGACTGCGCCAGTGCAAGCAACCGATTTGCTTGTACATAACTTATTCTATTGATTGAATTTTCACGAATATAAAATTAGACGTACTAGGTGGAAAACCAACTCAACTCTTTATTCTCCTATTTTTCTTGGAGCCTATTTCAAATCTCCTTGGTTATTATAAAATAACATATGATGTGATACTACACTGAAGAAGTGAAAATCATTATTAAACTAGGTAGTTACAATTATTATTTTTTTAAATTCAGCAACGCACTTTGCAGAGCTAATACATACATACCCTTATATAAGGGTTTATATTATATACTCCTGCTCAAAATTAAAGCACCACCATTTATTTCTTCGTCTGTCCCCTTATTTTTTCCCTTATCAAGTTTTCATCCATTTGCGCACATTGTTTGCAAACACAGAATGAAAAAGATAACCAAACAAGGCACAAATTCGAGAAAAAAAAGTTTTTCATAATTTAAAGAAATATGTACCTACTCCTTGTGGTAAAATTATAAAAATTGAAAACGTTAAAAAAAACGGTTTGAATTATGCCACTTTAGCTTTTCAATAGTTGGTATTACCTTTTCTAGCACGGATGAGGGCTTGGAGCCTTCGACCCATGCCTCTAATCAAGTTTGGGATATCCTCCCTCAGGAGGATATCCCACTCCTCTTTCGCTGATGTTTCCAGCTGCTGAAGATTGTCTGATGGTGGATCTCTGGCTCGAATTATTCTTTTCAGTATGTCACAAAAATGCTCTATCGGATTCATGTCTGGGCTCCTTGGTGGCCAGTTCAGGATTCAAAATTTATAAGGGAAGAAGGAAAGAGACAAACGAAAAAATGGATAGTGGTGCTCTAATTTTGAGCAGGAGTGTATTATATACCTTATATACATATATAAGGTCCGGTGTGGCTACGGCCGTTGAAGCGTCGTTGTTTGGCGGTGGACTTTGGACCGACTTCCGCGGGGGTCGTGGGTTCAAGGCCCATCGCCATGTAAGTCTTGGGTACTCACTCGTTGGTGCCAGGGGAAGGAACACGATCCCACCGCTGCCACCAGTTTGTAAGTCTTGGGTACTCACTCGTTGGTGCCAGGGGAAGGAACACGATCCCACCGCTGCCACCAGTTTGTAAGTCTTGGGTACTCACTCGTTGGTGCCAGGGGAAGGAACACGATCCCACCGCTGCCACCAGTTTGTAAGTATGTTGTACTTCGGATATACCTGGCAACTTGGGTACCAGTGGTGAAGGGAAAGGTTCACTTCTGCTATCAACTCGCAGGTATATCGTTAGTATTTTGTCCTAGAGGATCTAGGCGCTTGGGTGGTCGGGCTCACCAACTAGGTTAATGAACTCGACAGCCCAAGCTATCGCACGAGTTGTTGGGGGGTTGATTTGAAAATGAATATTGGCTGAAAAGAAAACAAGACAAAAGTCGAAACACAGATAAATTATAAAGGAAGGTATTTACCTGTGAAGAATTTAGAATTAAAGATGCGTGGCGAAAAGCGTGGTGAAAAAGCGTGGCGAAATTGCGTGGCGACCTGAAGCGTCTCGTGGCGATTTATGCTGAAAGTTAAAAGCCTGAAGGGCCAAATGCAAAGTGGATACACAAAGGTGTTCCTGCCTTATGGGCTTACGTGGCGGTCCTGAAGGGACTTGTCAAAACCTTGAGGTGTGGCGATGCACTAGCCTCGACTATCAGTTTGGTAACCAGGTATACTCGGACAGAAAGGTAAACGGACATACAAATATATGGCACTTTTATTAAATTAAGGAACAACTTCTCCACTTCAATGTTCGTGGTGTTTTGCTGAAGGCGAGATTCGTGGTAAGTATGAAACAGTATTTTAATTAGTATGGTTTCCTAGTTTATCAATACAATCCATTAATCGTTTGTAGTTCAAGTTCATTGCATGGTCAGAAAATCAGAGGTTCAATCGGAAAGTTTGCTAAAGTTCAATCTCAATATGATTCGTGGCGAAATATTGTTAATGTTGTTAAGTTTTACTCTTATGACTACACGTCACTCCTAGTTCATTGGCCAATGGAATGAAATGTAAATTAGTTTGTGCACTCACGTTGGGGCCCGTAGGTATCCTTCCGATGTTGTGTGGCAGAGGTAGGTTCGTGGCGACGCTGATGTCCAGGGGGTCGTACAGCGTGGCGGCGTGGGGGGAAGACTGTGGCGGTTACACGACTCACGGGCACGGAGCTCTCAATGGACGTTAACTTGGCAGAGGTCTAGAGGGGAGTAGTGTCGTCCAGGCCTGACCCGAGGTTCCGTCTTCTCTCCCCCCTCCTCCCGCGAGGTGGTGTTGGCGGGGGCGGCGGTGATGGTGGGGGAGAAGCTCTTGCCGCTTCTCCGGCCGGAGGGGGGGAGGGCGCGCGAGGTGTAATTTGGCGCCTCTTGATTGGCTCTCGTTGACGTCACCTACGAGTCAGGCCGAAGGGGGTCGGTGGCGTTGACCCGGCCCCACCCTACTGGAGAAGCGTTCCAGTGGGCGGGAGCCCACACCCAGCAGCGTGCGTTCTTCGGCGTCTGGGGCTCTCACCCCCCCCCCCCTCTCCCCTCGTCCCACCACAGGAGGGCGGTGAGGCAAGGGGAAGCCTTGAGCAAAATTATAAGAACAAATTCTGAGGAAGACAGCTGATGACCTCCGCGACGCCAGGAATGGCAGTCAGACGAAAATCTAACCTGAAATGGTTGTTTACTTTACTTACCTTTATATTTATATATATAATGAAAACCTGCGTATATTATTAAATAATAAAACGCTGCAAATCATTGCTCAAAGGTTTATTATTTTCTGTATAGATCACCCTTCTGTATAGATCACTGGTTCTCCATCAATAGCACCTACCACCATCTGTATTCTCCCTTGACCTTCCCTCTCAAATTTCAGCTTCCTGCGTTCAATAGGATTGAAAATGGCTTCGGAGCTCACTCAGCTGATCTGTGATCTGAAGAGTGAAGAAGATCTCCTCGAATGCTGGAGACGCCTGGAAGAGCACTTCCATTCAATAGGATTAAAAATGGCTACGGAGCTCACTCAGCTGATCAGTGATCTGAAGAGTGAAGAAGATCTCCTCGAATACTGGAGACGCCTGGAAGAGCACTTCCATTCAATAGGATTGAAAATGGCTTCGGAGCTCACTCAGCTGATCAGTGATCTGAAGAGTGAAGAAGATCTCCTCGAATACTGGAGACGCCTGGAAGAGCACTTCCATTCAATAGGATTGAAAATGGCTTCGGAGCTCACTCAGCTGATCAGTGATCTGAAGAGTGAAGAAGATCTTCTCGAATGCTGGAGACGCCTGGAAGAGCACTTCCATTCAATAGGATTGAAAATGGCTTCGGAGCTCACTCAGCTGATCAGTGCTCTTCCAGGCGTCTCCAGCATTCGAGGAGATCTTCTTCACTCTTCAGAGCACTGATCAGCTGAGTGAGCTCCGAAGCCATTTTCAATCCTATTGAACGCAGGAAGCTGAAATTTGAGAGGGAAGGTCAAGGGAGAATACAGATGGTGGTAGGTGCTATTGATGGAGAACCAGTGATCTATACAGAAGGGTGATCTATACAGAAAATAATAAACCTTTGAGCAATGATTTGCAGCGTTTTTTACCTACCAACTATTGGTAGGTACTACCTACCACACCATACTGCTTCACACCTTCACAATCAAGTTTATTAGAAAGAACTAAAAGCTTCACACTCGATTCGAAAATTAGAAAGCTTCATATGGAAATTTGATTACTGGTTACGCAGAAGGCAAAACTGTATACAAATCGAAGAAATGAACAGCGATCGCATTTTAGTCAGATAAAATTTGAACGGCGATTAGACCTCTTTTGCGATTCACACTCATGATTCTGTTTTATCAAAGGAAAACCTTTAAGTACTCGTAGGGACTGAACGGTTTGTCCTACAGAGCTCCGGGTGGTCTCAAAAATTTTTAAAAATTCAATACTATTTAAAATTGGTGAAAAAACGATACCTTTATTTCGAGAGTTTTCGAGCTACGGCACTCTTGAAAATTTCAACCCTTAATTTTCACCCCTTAGAAGTGACTGACATCAACCAAAAGCTTCGCGGCACAACTAGACCCCAAATGGAGCCCATGTACCAAATTTGAACCAAATCGGTCCAGTGTTGCTAAGAAAAGTGCCGCGGACGGACGGAAATTTTTTTATTCGATTTTCGTATTCTACGTACCTTGAAACGTAAAACCAAATTTTGAGGGGGGGTTAAATTTTTTTTTTCTTGCTCGATTCCAAAGGCACACGAGTTTCCCCTTTGAAAAACACAAACGGTGGATACAGCTTTCGTACAAGTACGCAACCACGAGAGACATTTTATGTCTTATGTTTAATAAATTGAGAGCTTTCCAATGAGTGGTGAACGATTTTTGTGGGGTGGAAAATGAGGAAGTTAGTTTTCCCTAGGAACGATTGGTTGTACGTGAAAATCATCAGAAATTTCCGCGTAACGCTCCCCTCTGTGACGTTCATATTAGGCGGATGACCCGACCACAGAGTGAACGAGGAGGAGGGGGATTGACCGATCCTGTGACAGGGGGAAAGGAAGGACGGCAGTCTTGTCCTTGACACCGAATCCACGCGTACGGTCTTTCACCTTTCGCCTCGTTATTCGCGACCCGTTCGACATTCTTTTATACCGGCCCGACCCCTCTCAATTATTGGTAAGTTTTTACTGAATAAACCCTCCTTTTGCCCGCCTTTACATTTGATTTTCATTCTCCCTTCTCCCACATCTCACATGGTAGCAGATAATTAGGTAAAACTTAATCGTTTGCTTTCCACGGACCCATTTTCCCACTCGCCTTCCTTGTTGTTTTTGCTTAGTTCAATCGTCGCCCGCCCAGCGCCCACCGCTCAGCCCACCTCGTATCAGTACGACTGGCCACCGCTAGATCGCACCGCTCGCTTCCACACAATTACACAGAGTAGTAGTCACTCACCCCCAACACTCCTGATTGTTTCGCAACAAATTACCAACAGCCCTGAACTAACTAAGTATTTGATCTACCCCAATATAACAATCAAATATTTCTTGATTCCCCAGAAACCCTTTCACCTTTTTTAGTTTTCCCCAAAAATCAACTCACTACCTGAATTCACTATAATTTTTTTATACTCCTACGTTAATTATTATCAACCCCGCCGAATTTAACTTCACCTTTTAATTAGCCTTTTAGCGTTTTTTTTTTTTTTAAATACTGATCATAACAATAAGTCCACCTGACCCCATTAATTTTCAATTGAAACCCCAAGTTCGTTGCATCCAAGGTAGGTACCTACTCTCTGAGACCCACAATTTGATAAATTGCTCTGAAAACCCCACCTTGTGAAAACACAATCTCACATATCCTACTTTACCGATTTAAGTCAAATAAAAACCAACCCTTCCTCTCCAAATGGCCACGTCAAATCCCCCAACAGAGGAAACAATGGAATATTGTAATGTATGTGACATCCCACTCCCTGATGATCAACAAGCCAACCCAATTTTTTGTAGTCACTGCATAAGAACCTTCCATCCCAATTGTGTAAACATAACATACAGAAATTGGAAAAAACTAGCCCTAGAACGTAAATCAACGTACAAATGTCCAGAATGTAAGATTATTGACACAAAACCAACCAAACCCACTTCAGAACCCCCACGCCCAGAGCCACGACAATACAATTTACCTGATTCAATAGCACAACAATTAAACAAATTGCCTCCCTTTTACCATGACAACTCTGAATCAGCTTATCGCTTCATACTAGAGTTGTCCAAATTAACCAAATTAGCCCCAGATCTATTCCCCAACATTATCCAGGCCTTAGCACTCCAACCTCGCTACACTTACATAACAGATTACGTTATGTCAGTTACTCCATCAGCGATATCCTACCCAGCATTTATAGAAAAATTCAGGGAGGATTTCTTCACTGCCCCAGCCCTAGCCCTACTACAACATAAATATTTATACCGCCCCCAGGCCCCCTCAGAAACATTCCGCACATATGTGCAAAATATAGCTGTTAAATTATATACAATCCATGTATCTTCCATGTACAATGATACTACACTTCTGTAACATCCATGTACTTCCATACTTGAAGGAACAACTAGCGTTCCATGCGGAGTTTTGTAGCATTATTGTGTTCTGTTTTATAAACTGTTCTCGTGGTTCTAATAAAAGTAACATTCGTTCAAATCTGAAGTGGTTTCTTAATTTCTCGGCTATTTCCTCTGGAAATTAATAGGTTATCGGCTCAGCATAGTCGAGAATCAAGAAGATTGGATCCCAGATTGCAGTGATATTGTTGGATGAAAGAAGACGCGAGGGAAGAGGTTAGCTATGTCGGAAGGTGTACCCAATAAATATGGAATTGTGCCATTTTCTGGCGGAGACTTCAACAATTGGCTGTTTCGGATAAAAATTAAGCTTGATGAAGCTGGTGTATTGGAACATGTATTGAAACGAGAAGTACTTCACAAAAAGGACAAACGCCAGGAGCAGTTCCAGGAAAACGACAGGAAGGCCAAAGCACTAATCGTGCCTTGCATAGCTGACAGTCACCTTGAGTACATCAAAGACTGTCGTACAGCGGCAGAAATCTTACAAGTTCTGGAGGTAAACTTCGTGAAGAAAGGAGTTGCCACGCAACTGTATCTGCGAAAACAACTACTTTCGTTGAAGTACAACGAAAAGGACGATTTGGGTGATCACCTACTGAAATTTGAGAGGTTAGTGAGAGAACTACGGTCATCTGGAGCCAATCCCGAAGACACTGAAATCGTATGCTTACTCTTAATGTCCATGCCAAAATCCTATGACATGGTTGTCACAGCTATTGAAACATTGACAACAGAGTCTATTGACTATGACTTTATCAAGAACCGTCTTCGAGATGAATTTAGAAAGAGAAAGAGCCAGGAAGTCGATAAGGGGAAACGGGATGAACCAAGTAAACGAGAAGATCCTGAAAAAGGAACGCCATCATCTACTGCATTCTCTGGAAACTCCTCTCAGAAAACAGGTGGAAAACAGCCCTTTCCTTACTCATGCAGACAGTGCGGTAAGAAGGGACACAAACAAATTGATTGTTGGTTCAATAAGAAGCAAGATAAAGAAGTAGCACAACATATGGAAAAGACGACAGCCCACAACACTTTCAAAGACAATGAATCTGACGACGATGTAGTTGCTTTTTGTGTTGGACCGAAAAAACGAACTTGGATCACGTCATGGAGTCAGAAACTATAGAGCTGACAGTCGACAGTGGAGCTAGTGATCATCTGGTGAACAACGAGTCTCTCCTCAATGGAGGATCAATCGAGTTGAAGAACCCTATCAAGATACAGGTAGCCAAGAAGACCAGATTCTGACAGCAACCAGGGTTGGTACCATAGTCACTAAAACATGTAAAATAAAAAATGTTCTCTTTGTACCAAATCTTAGGTGTAACCTACTATCTGTTAGTAAAGCGGTAGGTAATGGTCTAGAAGTAAGATTTCATGAAGATCAAGTTACTTTCTTGAAAGAAGGCCAAACTGTAGTAACTGGTGAGAAGGTTGGAAAGCTTTTCAAAGTAGTTCTTGAACTGAAATCAGAGCACTCGGCTCACAGGGCTTATTCTGTAGATGAAGGATTGCTACTGTTACATAGACGTCTAGGGCATGTATCCAAAGATAAGTTGAATTATTTGGTGAAAGAGGGGTATGTATCAAACTCTAGTGGTGCAAGTTCAGTTGAAATTTTGTGCGAGAGCTGCCTTAAAGGAAGACAGACTAGATTGCCTTTTAGGACTCATAAACCAGACGCATCCAGAATCTTGGATCTGGTTCATTCTGATATAATTGGACCCATTTCTCCAATGACCTATGATTCCAAGAAGTATATCTTGACGTTTACAGACGACTATAGTCATTTTAGTGTGATTTATTTGTTAGAACAAAAGTCGGAAGTGGTTAAATGTTTCAAGCATTATGTAAATATGACTAGTGCAAAATTTGGTAGTAAATTGTCCCGATTGAGATGTGACAATGGAAGGGAATATTTTTCAAAAGAATTTGGATCTTTTTGCGCTAATGAGGGAATCACAGTAGAACCTACTATTGGGTACACTCCAGAACAAAATGGCAAAAGTGAAAAATATGGTAGATACTTAGTAGAGAAGGCCAGGACCTTGTTAGCTGATAGTGGTCTACCTAAAGATATGTGGGGGCTAGCTGTATATCATGCTTGCTATACTATTAACAGACTACCAACAGTAGAAAACAAAATACCAGCTAAATTATGGTATAATAAAGACCCCAACTATGAAAAATTAAGAATTTTCGGGAGTAACGCTTTTGTGCATGTACCTAAAGAGCATAGAACAAGCAAATTTGACAGTAAGTCGCGTAAATTAATTATGGTGGGGTATTGCAACAACGGATACCAACTATGGGACAGTTCTAAGCGGGAAGTAGTCAGAGCTAGGGACGTAATATTCGACGAAAACGGCAGGGGTTCAGTTTTGGATCATGGAGTCCAGGAAAATATGGAAGACTTAAATTCAGACATCATCACTAAAAATGTCGAGACCAGTTCTAGTAAGGATAAATTGAAACGAGATAGAAAAATGCCTAGTTGGCTCAATGACTTCGATTGCTCTCATCTCGCTCTATTCGGTCAGGAGATGGTGAACCCATGTCCAAAAACATTGAAGGAGGCTAAGGGAAGAACTGATGGGGATGAATGGGAACGGGCAGTAAAGGAGGAGCTTAACTCACATAGGATTCATGAAACTTGGACAGTAGTGGATCGTCCTACTAATGCAGAAGTGGTAGATAGTCGATGGGTGTTTAGGATAAAGATGAATTAGGAGGAGGTAAGCGATATAAAGCTAGGCTAGTAGCTAAGGGATTTCAAACTGATAATTACAGTGAAACCTATTCACCTGTTGGTAAACTATCAACTCTGAGGATTCTGTTGTCCCTGTCAAACCGCGAGAATCTTGAAATCTTCCAAATGGATGTGAAAACAGCGTTTTTGCATGGTCTTCTTGAGGAAGAAATTTATATGAATCTCCCTGAAGACCTATTTAATAGGCTCAAAGTGTGCAAGCTAAATAAAGCCATATATGGGCTTAAGCAAGCTCCTAAGAGGTGGAATGAGCGGTTTAACGAATTTATGATAGCTGAAAAGTTCATAAATTCAAAACATGACACTTGTTTGTATATCAAATTGGGAAATAATTACAAACTATACGTATTTTTATTCGTAGATGATCTTTTGATCATAGGAAATAATTTGATTGAAATAGAACATTTCAAAACTGAGCTTAGAAGGCATTTTGAAATGTCTGATCTAGGTGAAGTTAGAAACTTCCTGGGGCTAACTGTTGAGAGAGATCGCAATAACAAAACAATGAAAATTCATCAGAAGGATTACATTGAGAGACTATTGGCTAAGTTTGGAATGGATACTTGTAAACCCATTGGAACACCCGTTGAGAAGAATTTAAAGCTGAACGTGAACAAAACCCACGAAAGGTTGGACAAACCATATCGTGAACTTGTAGGTTCCATAATGTATCTCATGATCGGATCTAGGCCTGACTTATGTTTTGCGATCAATTTCTTCAGTCGGTACCAGGAGTCACCTACATTAGAACACTGGAACTATTTGAAAAGAGTGCTGAGGTACATCAGAGGAAGTTCGGATCTCGGTCTTCTTTATTCCTTGAAGGATTGTGAAAATGTAATAACTGGATTCGTTGATGCGGACTGGGCCGGTGACATTGATGATAGGAGATCAGTTTCCGGGTACTGTATGTATGCCTGTGGAAACGTCGTTTCATGGGCCACAAAGAAACAAACCACTGTATCTTTATCCTCCACAGAAGCAGAGTATGTTGCTTTAAGTTCTGCTGTCTGTGAGGCAGTCTCTTTGAGCGGGATTATCAATGATTTGGGTCTCAAGTCAGAAAATGTTTTACTATTCGAAGACAACCAGTCCTGTATACATCTAGCTCGAAACCGGGAAAATTGCAAAAGAATAAAACACATAGATATTAAATACCATTTTATTCGAGAGAAAATCAACGAAGGTGTCATAAAACTTGCTTATATACCAACTTCAGAGCAAAATGCGGATATACTTACTAAGGGGTTGGACAAACAGTCATTTGAATACTTGAGAAAGAAAAATTGCGTTGATAAATGTTAAATGAGTATTTGATTTTGTCTATTTCAATGTAATTATGTTTCATCGTACCTAATGTCATTTTGTCATGTAATATCGTTGTGAACGTTGTTTGTTTATATTTATAACCATTTTGTAACCTCACATTCCAGTGTGTATACTTATCTTTTTTGGCTGGAAGTATCATGATTGAGGTGGGGTGTTAAATTATATACAATCCATGTATCTTCCATGTACAATGA
This sequence comes from Apolygus lucorum, assembly GCA_009739505.2. Lineage (NCBI taxonomy): Eukaryota > Metazoa > Arthropoda > Insecta > Hemiptera > Miridae > Apolygus > Apolygus lucorum. Next base: position 56,985 of record WIXP02000074.1, read on the forward strand.
TACTACACTTCTGTAACATCCATGTACTTCCATACTTGAAGGAACAACTAGCGTTCCATGCGGAGTTTTGTAGCATTATTGTGTTCTGTTTTATAAACTGTTCTCGTGGTTCTAATAAAAGTAACATTCGTTCAAATCTGAAGTGGTTTCTTAATTTCTCGGCTATTTCCTCTGGAAATTAATAATAGCAGCCACTGCGGACATTCTGGGGACCCTACAAGATGAAGCAGCATTGGTCGACGTCATATTGGCTGGGTTGAATGTCAATACACGCACCCAACTAATTTTTTCCACCAAACCAACGACAAGAGCAGAATTAGACGCACTAGTTTCCCTTGCCCAAACACAGGACCAACTGCGCAGATTACATCTATCTGTCTCTGAACCGAAATCCACACCCACACAACGACCAATGGCCTATAAGCGTTCTAATCGCCCAAATCGGAGCAGGCCACCGCCACTCATGTCTCTGAACATAGAACCTCCATATACCCCCACCACCACGTCCCCAGGAATGCCTCCCAACAGTAACATTGGAAATTTGGTTTTTTTTTTGTGTAAAATTTGGTATCAACCGTCCCCAACATGACCCCAAATTTTTTCGCCAGGGGGGGAGTGTGACGTTCATATTAGGCGGATGACCCGACCACAGAGTGAACGAGGAGGAGGGGGATTGACCGATCCTGTGACAGGGGGAAAGGAAGGACGGCAGTCTTGTCCTTGACACCGAATCCACGCGTACGGTCTTTCACCTTTCGCCTCGTTATTCGCGACCCGTTCGACATTCTTTTATACCGGCCCGACCCCTCTCAATTATTGGTAAGTTTTTACTGAATAAACCCTCCTTTTGCCCGCCTTTACATTTGATTTTCATTCTCCCTTCTCCCACATCTCACACCTCGTAACAAATCCCGCGTGACGATTTTTCATTTATGTGCCATAGTAAAGACATAAAATGTCAATAATAATAAAAATTAACAAACTTTTTTTGTACCCAGAAAAGTGCATAATATTTGTTGAACCGAATGGGACCTCTTCGAATCAGCAGACAAATAATTTTTGCACCAGAACAAAGATTAGGTTGTTTCTCGCTAAATAGATTTTTATGTAATTTCTTCTTACGGGTCTAACCTACAGGTACCTCTTATTAGCTCAATCATACATATATTTTTTTTTTTTTAATTTTATTTATTTCCATTTGGGTACAGAACATTTTAAATAGGTACATAACAAAAATAGGAAAAGTTAATATTCCCATATGAGCTGCATTAGCTCGTGTTGGGAAATGAGTTGCTGTAAGCTCCTGATTCACTTATATTCACCTATGTCCTAATCCATTTATATAATAGAAAGTAAAATAACATACTCTTCTCTATAGTTTATTAAGATAGATATTGACTTCGTAGTTACCTTTTAGAAAAAATGAACACTGTGTTGGTAGTAGAACGATGAAAAAATCTTATCTAAAAGAGATTGCCACCACCATTGTTTCTTTTCTTAACCATAGCTTCAACTGAAAGATTTCTTTGAAAATTCGCTGATTAATTCATGCAGCATGAATGAACTTTTTAATTTGATTTTCGGATTCTACTCTTTTAGCGTAAACCATCAAATTTTGAGGGGAATTAAACAAAATTGTCTTCCTCGATTCCGGTTCCTCGGTTATTCAAAATTACCTCAACGTATTTAGGCAATTTATACTTTGCTTCTCGTGTTTCAGGAATTGTCTCACCGACCGAACGTTATTTTGTTGGGAGACTCCATCGGTGACGCGAATATGGACGAAGGCGTTCAAGACGTCGGCGAAGTTCTGAAAATCGGATTTCTCAGCATGCATGTAAGTATTTTGTTGATTTTGATGGAAGTAGCAGTTTGTCCCCAGTCTGTAAATAGGGTTTGTTTTGGAAGGTGAAGAAGTAATATATAACTAGTATTTTAGTTATAGTGGTTGTAAGGCCTTTCTTCGTTCGAAGTGATTAAGTTGAGGGAGGATTGATTCCGGCAATATCCTCGTGGTTCATTTATTAGAAGTTGAATGGACTTTCGCTATGTTAGCATCGTCAGATCTTTAGGCTTATTTTATACAGGGTGTAAGCCTAACTGGTCTGCCAAACGGTACCAGTCGATTCTATAACTAATTTGTAACAAAAAATGTCTCCTAGCAATTTTTTTAAACCCTTCGTTTTCGAGTTATTTTAACTTTAAACTTTTTTTTCGTGATTTTGACCTTTCGTCATTAAATTGGTCATAACTCCTTTAATTTGCAGTATAAATTACAATATGAGTATACTGTTGAAAAGCGCATTAAATTTCCTATCGCATTGATGCCTTACCTCTTTTTGAGTCAAGGATTTAAACATGAAAAAGTCCTCTAAAAAGATAATTTTACGTAATTTTGGAAACCTTGCATTTTTTCAATCGCAAATTGAACTACGAGGACCAATATTTTTTCAAGTTGCAAGAACAGTAAAAACTGCGCCAAAATCTCAGCTTTCCAATGGTATAATTAAAAAATATTTTACAACCAAATTTAGGGGAGAAATTCGTGTTTGAACGCGGAAAAACGTGCATTTTTTCAACGAAACCAGCGCTCTGGCCTCCTGTTTGCGGAGGCCTCGCGGTCCACTGCGGCGCCCGCCCACCCACTTCTATCGTCCGACCCCTCAGACCTTCGAGGCGGAGCGCTGATTTCGTTGAAAAAATGCACGTTTTTCCGCGTTCAAACATAAATTTCTCCCCTAACTTTGGTTGTAAAATATTTTTTAATTATACCATTGGAAAGCTGAGATTTTGGCGCAGTTTTTACTGTTCTTGCATTTTGAAAAAATGTGGGTTCTTGTAGTTCAATTTGTGATTGGAAAAATGCGAGGCTTCCAAAATTACGTAAAATTTTCTTTTTAGAGGACGTTTTCATGTCTCAAACCTTGACTAAAAAAAAGTTAAGGCACCTATCCGATAGGAAATGTAATGTTCTTTCCAACAATATCCTCAAACTGTAATTTATACTGCAAATTAAAGGAGTTATGAACAATTTAATGACAAAAGGTAAAAATCACGAAAAAAAGTTTAAAGTTAGCTTCCCTAATGAGGAATTTCACCATGTCGGAATTTCCTATTTTTGACCCCAAAATCGGATTCAGCACCTCGAAAAACCCCCTAAGGCAAACTTTCAGCCCGAACTTCCTAATTTACAAATAAACAAAACAGTGTAGAAAATACGAATGTTTAAAAAAAAAACGGGAAAATGCCGTCATCCCGGAATAGTTCATTTATGGCCGCTTGAAGCGCTGAGATCGAGAAACCTATAGTCCCCAGATGCAAAATTTCACGAAAAAGTAAAGTTCGAAATCGAAAAACTGAAGAAAAAAAATAGAAAAAGCAAGATGGGGAAAATTAGGTTTCCTCTGTTTTTGTTTGATAACTTTTCTCTTAGAAGACACGATTTTGTCGTCCCAATGGGCAACACTGGGAGGAGACGGCGATCCGAACAGCCCAATCAGCGAGCGTTCCCGCTTCACGTCCGTTTTCCCGGTTAGTTTTGAAATCAAAAATTTTGATTGTCTCCCAAAAATAACAGGAGACTTATTTTCCGAAATCAGCCCGATTTTCATCTATCCCACACCATTAACTATTCAGGAAAAATGCAAACAGAATTCGGTGAAATTCCTCATTTCTTCTAAACATTTTCTCGACGAACAGACTCGATTACCGTTATTCCTGAGCCATACTCTTTTGAAAAAAAAAAAAAAAAAATTTAAAAGTTGATTGAAATACCCCACTGACTGAGAAAGTCGAGAAAGAAGGTCGTAATCATATAAACTAGTTGGTTTACTCGAATTTGATTCACCGGTATTAATTTTTTTTTTCAATTCTAGATATCATCGCGCGTTTTTTAATGTTTCAGATCGACGATTTCCTGCCTCAGTATCTCGAGAAGTTCGACATCGTTCTCTTAGACGACCAAACCATGAACGTATTCAACGCACTCCTCGACAAAATACTCTAAACCTTCGTAGTTGAAGATCAGGATCCTAATGGTTTTATATTTTAATGAATTCTCCCTGAATCTTCCATTACATCCGCTCAAACGGTAACATTTTAATCGATCTGTATTTCAATTTTTTTTAAATTTAGTATTGGTGTTAGCAGGTGCTACCGTTGAGATGTGTCTGTACATTTAGAGCTTGTTAGTTACTAACACTCTTTTCTAGTGACAGAGCACTGATTCACGAATTCTCATTACATGTAAGCAATATCGCCTATTAATAAAATTAGTCTTATTAGAATTTGAATGTAATATTGCGTCAAAACGTCAAATCGAAAATTCTCTCTCCAAATTCGATTTGACAAAATTCAGTTTCTGCGCCTTTTAGTGTTCCCAATATGGTTGAGATTTATTCAAAAACGCTGCAAATTATTACACAAAGGTTTGTCATTGCACAATTATTACACAAAGGTTTGTCAATCAGCGCTCCGCCTAGACGATGGAAGTGGGTGGGTCGTCACCTCTGTAGACCTCTGGAAAAATGCAAGTTTTTCCTCGTTCAAACACACATTTCTCCCCTAAATTTGGTTGTAAAATATTTTTCAATTATACCATTGGAAAGCTGAGGTTTTGGCGCATTTTTTACTGTTTTTGCATCTTGAAAAAATATTGGTCCTCGTAGTTCAATTTGCGATCGAAAAAATTCGAGGTTTCCCAAATTACGTAAACAATTTTTTTCAGAGGGCTTTTTCATGTCTTCAACCTTGACTCAAAAAAAGGTAAGGACCTATCCGATAGGAAATTTAATGATGTTTCCAACGGTATCCTCAAATTGTAATTATATAGCTAATTGAAGGAGTTATGATCAATTTAATGACGTAAGGTCAAAATCACGGAAAAAAAGTTTAAAATTAAAACAACTCGAAAACGAAGCCTTTTAAACGAAATTTCTAAAAGACATTTTTTGTTGCAAATTAGTTATAGAATCGACTCGTACTGTATGGCAGACCAGTTAGGCTTACACCCTGAAAAAATAAACCTTTGTGTAACAATTTGCAGCATTTTTCGAAAATTTTTCAAGAGCGTTTTTTGTCCAACTCCCGCAACTCCCAATTTTTACCTAGGTAGGTTTTCAAACAATTTCCGAGAAGAGCGATTTTTGTTTTTGACAAAAGTCGTCCATTAGAAGGGTATTTTTTATACAATTTTCAAAAATCGAAAATTATCACTTCTCAACTTCCACTTTTCACCAAGTTTTTCAAACAATTTCCGAGAAGAGCGGTTTTTTGTTTTCGAATGCAAACTTATAGAATTCGTAGGTGCTGCTTCGATTTTGAGTCCAAGTTTTGTTTCAAAAAATATTTCTTTAGTGTTGTAGTCAATTTTGATTGAAAAAACCTTGAACGCACAAATAGCGTAGATGGGTGAATATTTCGAAAATAAACACGAAAACCAAACGCCACCATGAACTTGGTTTTTGGTCATTTGTACAGTTTGAATGTTTGAAAAATTTGAAACGAGTGATTTGAAAATGTTTAGAGGAAGAAATGGCTTCGTCCTGCTCTATTCTTAGTTACGATGGTTCAAAAGTACCTAACATGGTTTACGTATTATGACGTTGCCTAATGATTTCCTCGACAGGAATGAAATGAGATATCAATTTCTAAAATGCTGTGCTACTTGTAAAGAATACTCATTTTTCATAAATTGTTGAACGATAACCTGTTTTGTTACCCTTAATACCTCATTGCCCTGGTAATATGTAATGTAGAGCTAGACACTCAGAATGTGTCTTGAGAAAAACAGATCAGGAATAAGTCCAAAATTTTAATTAATTTAATTAAATTTTCGATCGGACTGCCATTCTTGATTTTGGGACATGAAGGGTGAATTAAGTGCGGAATTTAGATACTTTAAGTTCCAAGAAGTACCTGCTGGCAGCGCTCTGGTTATCTTGGGGCTTAGATTGATCGATGAGACGAAATCTTGATGACGGTTGATGATGAGGAAGTCAGGAATGATGGAAAGAATCAAGTCCAGGGTGGAGCGCCAGATGGGCCAAATACTGAAAATAACTGGACTAACCGTATTTTATATCAATTTTACTAAATTTAATTTAATTTTGAATTCCGACAAATACCTATACGATTTGCGGCTGAGAGAAAGATGCAAGAAAAAGAAGGCATGGCGTTCACATTTTCGCACCCTCAGGTACAATGGGGCATTTGCCTCAAGTGTAGATTTTGGAATTTCAAGTCAGATTCTATAATAGGCCCTAAAATAACATTTAACACCAGGAATACCCAAGGGAAAAAAATTACCGTAGAAAAACTCGGACCTCGACAGGGGGCAAGCCCCCAGGACCCTCGAATGGGTACTTCTTAAGCCGCGTCCACACTTGCAACATTCGGCCGCTCCGATCCTAACAACTCAACGAAATCTCACCAAACATCGCAGCGCTCCGAACCTTGGGAGGGCGATCGGGAGAATCGAGCGCTCCTCAGTCCTCAGCTATGGCATCTCAAATTTTTTTCAAATTTAGAGATAGATCTTACCTTTTCCAGAACCCTTCTCCCTGCGCACTCCTGATAGTAGGCTTTCCTCTTTTTTTTTTAACTTCTTCCACTGGTTTTTCAACTTGCTTGGGAAAGCTCTTCTCAGGCGTCCCGCTTCCTAACTTTATTGAAATATTGGGGGTTTTTTAGGGTCCCACAACAACCCTCATGCCTTGAAATCATCAACCAATGAAAAAGTTTCTCGCTTTGTCCACTCCATTGTGACAGCAAATGCAGAGTGAGGAAATGAAAAATGCACGACACTTCACGAAATTATTGAGGAGTGGGGGAACGTTCGGGGGAGCGGAGCGGCGCATCAAAGACCCCGTCCACACTAGGCTCACCCCGCTCCGATCATTCCTTTGATGCAAGATGAAAAACCGCCAAAGGAGCGATCGGACTGCTCCGCTCCTCATTCCTATGAAGTTTTGCCGCTCCGATCCTGCCAGATCATCGGAGCGAGGTTCGGAGCGGCCGAATGTTGCAAGTGTGGACGCGGCTTTAGAGCCTTCGGCTAAAATTCAAGAAACATGGAACATGTTTTGTTTGTTTGCTGTTTCCTTGTACTAGGAATTCGTTGTTTGTTGTTTCAATTTAGCACTTTATGGGCCTGCTTTTCAAATTGCTCGAGATTTCATTCACCTCTTAATGTTCGAAAGGTATTGTTATTATTAAGAAATGTAAAATGTCGAAAAGTAAAAGCCTAAGTTACAAGATCCTTTGATTACTTTTTGGTAAAAACAATGCCAGCCAACTACATGAATAAAAATCCACTAATCGTAGTTGGTTCTTACCATAATATATATATACGTATATTATACGTGTAGGTGACAGAAAAATTAACTTGGCAATAGAGGTGGCTGAAACCTTGGTATGGCTGAACCTTGCAACGAGAAGGATTGTGGACCAAGTAACAGGAGGTTTCAGGCTCTGGATCGGCAGAGTTTGCACTATTAATGAGAACCGTAGTGGTTCGAAACTCGGCGCCTCGAAAACCGGAGTGTTGAAAAAGGCATATGATCGGAGTGCTGGAAAAGGCGTATGATCGGAGTGTAGGAAAAGGCGTATGATCGGAGTGTTGGAAAAGGCGTATGTTCGGAGTGTTGGAAAAGGCGTATTATTGGAGTGTTGGAAAAGGCGTATGATCGGAGTGTTGGAAAGGGCGTATGATCGGAGTGTTGGAAATGGCGTATGATCGGAGTGTAGGAAAAGGCGTATGTTCGGAGTGCTGGAAAAGGCGTATGATCAGAGTGTTGGAAAAGGCGTATGATCGGAGTGTTGGAAAAGGCGTATGATCGGAGTGTTGGAAAAGGTGTATGATCGGAGTGTTGGAAAAGGCGTATGTTCGGAGTGTAGGAAAAGGCGTATGATCGGAGTGTAGGAAAAGGCGTATGATCGGAGTGTTGGAAAAGGCGTATGATCGGAGTGTTGGAAAAGGCGTATGATCAGAGTGTTGGAAAAGGCGTATGATCGGAGTGTTGGAAAAGGCGTATGATCGGAGTGTAGGAAAAGGCGTATGATCGGAGTGTTGGAAAAGGCGTATGATCGGAGTGTTGGAAAAGGCGTATGATCGGAGTGTAGGAAAAGGCGTATGATCGGAGTGTTGGAAAAGGCGTATGATCAGAGTGTTGAAAATGGCGTATTATCAGAGAGTTGGAAAAGGCGTATGATCGGAGTGTTGGAAAAGGCGTATGATCGGAGTGTTGGAAAAGGCGTATGATCGGAGTGTTGGAAAGGGCGTATGATCGGAGTGTTGGAAAAGGCGTATGATCGGAGTGTTGGAAAAGGCGTATGATCGGAGTGTAGGAAAAGGCGTATGTTCGGAGTGCTGGAAAAGGCGTATGATCGGAGTGTTGGAAAAGGCGTATGATCGGAGTGTTGGAAAAGGTGTATGATCGGAGTGATGGAAAAGGCGTATGATTGGAGTGTTGGAAAAGGCGTATGATCGGAGTGTTGGAAAAGGCGTATGATCGGAGTGTTGGAAAAGGCGTATGTTCGGAGTGCTGGAAAAGGCGTATGATCGGAGTGCTGGAAAAGGCGTATGATCAGAGTGTTGGAAAAGGCGTATGATCGGAGTGTTGGAAAAGGCGTATGATCGGAGTGTTGGAAAAGGCGTATGATCGGAGTGTTGGAAAAGGCGTATGATCGGAGTGTTGGAAAAGGCGTATGATTGGAGTGTTGAAAAAGGCGTATGATCGGAGTGTTGGAAAAGGCGTAGGATCGGAGTGTTTAAAGCTCGCGCGACACTTTCGCGTAACCTTTTTCAGATAGTCTCCCTAGAGCAATAACATGTCCCATGTTAAAATCCCTAAACAAGTGAAGGCTCTGTAAAAAATCGCGAAAATCTAGAGAAACTGATCACGTCACACCCCGGGATTCCTCCCACATCAGCGTGTAGATGGTGGATGTACATAAAAAAGTCCAACGAAAGGGCTATAAACTGCCAACTTTATTTCAAAAAAAGTAGGTAATAAATATCAAAATTTACAGAATACAGTAAAATATAAATAAACAATAATAGGTTATACTCTAACGAACTAAACATAGACAATAATATCTTTCATCAGTTGCAGTAATACCATCCCTACGCCCATCTCCGAATTTTTCTAGAAAAATTATAAACAATTAATATGAACAGTCGATTCTAATCATTTACGATTTTTTAAAAAAAAGTATTGGCCAGAAAGTACAAAGACAAATACTGATTTAGTTTAATACTGGAACAAAACGAAATGAGAAACAAGAAATTTTGGAGCGAAGATATTTTCACAATGATGTATTGCAAATTTACTATGAGGCACAAACAACTCTCAAACATCCATCGCCAAAAAAATATTGAAAGTTTTTGATAACAAATAGGCATAAAATAAAATACAACACAAACTATTGCACCGGTTTCCCTGACAGATCTAGGAAGAATATTCAGTCGCAAGAATTGGTGGCCGAGAGAACATTTCACGAATCCGTAACTTCAGAGAGTTGAGAGACGTGTAATCAGGACTCAGATCGTTTAATAGGGTTTTTCTCACTCAATCAAAACTCGCTTTGTATTTAATCGAAAATTCTCCACTTTTAACATTACTATATGTCTACCATAGAAACTTTGCGTGTGGCGCCCCCTAGGTGGCGGATCTGCAAACTAAAACGATCGAGTCAACCTTCCATGGTGAAACCTTGACCCGGAAATTGGAGCCGTCAGAAATTTGATGTTCGTGTAGTGCCACGAAATCTCAATTTCGGAAATGCACGAATTTCAAGCTGCAATAGGAGGAGAATCAAGTCACTTTTGAGGGAAGAAATTCCCGACAAATTATTGTACGCGCGGGAATTTGCTTGATGATAAGAGATAAGTAGTTCTATGTTCTCCGGAAGAATGCGCCAAAGGGATGCAAAGTTTCTGTGGATTCTTGTAGTCAGTAGATTCAAGAAAAAGAAAAATTGGCCGAATATCGGATTTTTAATCTTTTTTTCCCCTATTCGGAACCTTTCATTCCCAAACTACTCGCTCGATTTGATTTTTTTTCAATATATGTATTTCAATTTTTAGCTTCTCTACTCATTTTTGGAGTTAGTTTTTCCTTTGCTGGCGAGGAGGCTTGTTGACATCCAGAAGAAACTATCGCGAGGCCTTTTTCATGTCTTTCAGACATTCATTTGAGATATTCATTGAGGACGTATCGATGGAGATAAAAAAAATTACTTTCATCGTTGGGTACATAACTTAGTTGGGAACAAGTGAAAAATAATAATAAAGATTCTGATCTGACAAACCACTCAAAAGATATGAGTTCCAAAAAGGGAAACAATTGATTGAAATCTGGACACCCAATATTCCGGCTTCTATGGTGCCGATTTCTTTATTTTGTTACCTTTTACCAAAAGTATGGATACGTCAACATTTATGGATAATAATAATTACTTATGAATAAAGTTATTTGGTATGTATTACTGCCCGGAGTTGTGGAGGGGTCCACTCAACTCCCCACATCACTGGCCAGGCACTGACCCAGCCAGCCCCAGGCCCATCAACTGCCACTGGGGAACACGCTGGCTCCCCCCACCACCAGAGGACAGGCCAAATGCCACAGGCAATGGCTGGCTAAAGCCAGGTCCACACTTGCAACATTCGGCCGCTCCAAACCTTGCTCCGATCCTCGCTCCAATCCTGCTCCACTCTTCTGTCTCGAACATCGCAGCGCTCTGAATCTCGCTCCGCCCATATAAAGCTCACCCCACTCCGAACATGTCTTTGATGCAAGATGAAAAACTGCCAACAGAGCGAACGGATTGCGCACCGATCCTCATTCCTTTGAAATTTTGCCGCCCCGAACACGCCAGAGGATCGGAGCAAGGTTCGGAGCAGCCAAATGTTGCAAGTGTGGACGCGGCTTAAGGCTGATGCCCGTAGCCAATGGGGACTGCCACCCAAAGCCAACCAAGCTCCGCAGGAACATCAAACACAGAAAAACTTATATTTTCTTGAATCTACTGATTGGTAATGTCATATTTTACGGGTAGAGGTTTGAGAATTTTTGGTTAATACAAAGCGAGTTTAGATTGAGTGAAGGAAGAAAGGACTACTAGACCTCCACCCAAACTTGACGGGAGAAGAGTGATAGACTGGAATTTTTGTTGGTTTGGATTCCATTGAGGCGCTACAGTTTACTGTTCGTGAATTGAGGTTTGTTCGATTTGAAAGAAACGAGGTTCGAGGTTTGATTAGAAACTGGAAACAGATGTGAGTGAACGAAATAACCACAAAATATCCGAATTCTTGATCAAGATGGCAATATCAAGAAATATGGGAAAATGGAGTAATTGCTTCCTGGTATAAAACTAGTATTAATTAACCTTACTCCTGTAACTATCATCTCCTCCACATGTCCTCTTAAATCCGCATTGTGGAACGAGAAACGTTTTTCGGGCCAACAATCCTTACAACAGAGTCGAATGTTGGAAGTAAAAAATGATAGGTTTAGCTATAAAAGTTCGAGATTACGAGGGTTCAACTTACGATTATTATTTGGTTGGACCCTGCAGATAGCGTTGCATTCGTTTGATGCTTATTGACTAAAAAGGAAAAATTCAGTCAGATTTTTGTCGATTTTTGGAACTGTGAGAAACAAAAGTCGATCTCCAGACTTTTTGGAGTCCATTTTCAAAGTCAAGTGATTTTGGATGAGTAGTGTTTAACACTTCTTATCAGTGCGATATCACTTCAAGGCCCCAAACCCAGAGGGTCTCCAATCCAAAATTATGACCTCTGGTGGACAAATAGGTTACTAATTCGAGGAAAAATTCCAATTATGGCCTTTCAAACCTTTTTTACTGAGCTTACAAGTAATTTTAAACAAAGCCTAAGTTTCAATGTCTGACAGTTCCTTTGAGCCAGAAGGGATGCTTCACCATATGACACGATCCGTTGAATGTGTTAAACACACGAAAAGGGGGAATTAATTGTACTCCGAGTACAGAACAAAAACATGGAGGATCGGAGTAGTGGCAACACTGGAGTTAATGATACTGAAAAGGTAGTCATTCCATATTTGAAATCTTTGGAATATCTGTTACAGATGTACAGACGAGCATGTTATAACACGTTGAACGCAAAAAGAAAAACGCATTGGTCCACTGTGGCGGAGAATTTTTTTTGCAAAGATAAGGTGTCACTTTAGGTTTGTTCCAGCAAGGCGACCGTGGTCGACCGCAGTCGACCGGCGCATGCGCATTACGACTAACCACTGTTCCAGCACGACAATCTGCCCAACTTTGCGGTTGAACCACTGTTCCAGCAACTCGACTGCGGTCGACCACGGTCGACCCAAACCCGACCGCTTTGAGGAGTGCGGTCGCGAGCGGTCAAGATTGGAAACCTCACACTAAAGAAACCTCTACCTTAACCTTCTCATTTCAAAACGAACTCCGCAGTGGAAGGACCTCCCAAGGTGTTTTGGTTGAGAGTTTATAGTCATCAGAGATAGGTACAGTAGACAGTAGATGTGTTAAGTAATGGATTTTTTCACCCTCCTGTTGGAAGAACTTTTTTCAGAAACGTGTGAAGCTTCAACCCAATGTCCTCAAATTTCTCGCTCTCACAAAGGAAACCTTGAAATCTGTTTACGCCCTCGTGAAGATGAATTTGCATTAAAATTGTGACTTTTCTATAACATCATACCTATACAGCGTGTCTACCATTTGGATGGACCAAACTTCAAGGATCGATTGTACGAGTAGGTAATTTGCTACAAAAATGTCTCCCGGCAATTTTTTCTTAACTCACTCAAAATGCCTTTTTTTCACTTCGAAGTTTTTTTTCGCGTTTTCGACTTTACGTCATTAAAATTGCCATAATTCCTGTTATTTACCAAATAAATTCAAATTTAAGGATAACGTTGGGAAGAGCGTTGAATTTCCAAGCTGCCTAGTGTAAAACCAAAATCTTTTGGAATTAGGTAAACCATTTCTAAAGAATCAAATCAAAAAGCAAACTTCAATTTTTTTTCGAAATATGACTTTTTAAATTGAAGTTTTCACTTTGAACGCCTGTCTATTTCGATGGGCGCTCTTCAGAAAAAAATATGCTTAAATTGTCAGCTTTCCAACGGTATATCAAGTTTTCTTTTTTAAATTCAAATTGGAAGAGTAAATCAAGTTTGAATGCAAGAAAACGTGTTGCAAAAAATCGCGGTGTATGGTCACTCTCGATCTCAAGATGACTTGACGAGTTTAGTATAATTTCCTATGTAATTTTTCACGCTGAATCCAATGGTGATACCTACTTCCGAATAATTCTGAGTGCTAGAAAGTGGATTTTTCGAAGAAAACCTTCGTTTTTCGTACATAAAATACCAACGCATTATTCGTAGATATGGTAGTGAGCATGAAGTAAAACCTTTCTATTCAATAAAAACATCAATCAGCTAGAAATTTGATGTTTTTATTGAGTAGAATGGTGTTACTCTTCTACTTTGCTTGCTTTGGATCTGTACAATATTTTTTACCATCCTCACCAAAGAAACAGTTTTTAGGAATTTTAAATGATTACAGCAATGAGAAAAGGTATTTTATTCATTATGCATCCTATGCGACGATAAGCAGGTATGGAAACCTGAAGTAACACATACTGAGAAGTAACGCGATTTTCGACCAACTAGCTGTTGAGTGTTCCAGCAGTGGTTGAACCACGGTGATGGTCACACAACCGCGATCTATAAGGCTGTGGTTTTTGGGCTAACCGCGGTCGACCGCGGTTGGCCCTGCTGGAACAAACCTTTTGAAAACTGCTCATGACTGTCAACCTCGACTGATTCAGCTCCAGATTGAACCGTTCGTCTCATGAACAGTTCATCTGTCACGAGAAACAGCTAGGAAAGAGCAATAGCTGAGAACGAAAGAACAGGAGCAGATATTCTTGAACCTTTTGCGAGAGGTGTTTGCCACAGGGACCCCAGGATTTGCGTGACATACATGCGATCCGCGTCCAACGTGTTAACCAGACATACTAAACTAGTTAGAAGTTCATTGTATGTAAAACTCTTTCAATTACATTGCATGCTCATCAGGTATCATGTGAATTGATATCTGATTGGTTGATAAGATGCTCCAACTCTTCAATGCTGCCAACATCACAACAACTACTTTCCAAACAACCTTCAAGAAGCAATAGAATCGTGGTAAGAAAATACTGGAATAGATCAAAAATCTAGAAAACCTGACAAATAGAGAAAAAATTTAAGCAATACAGTAAATGATCGGTACAGCAAAGATTACCGCAGATTACCCTGTAGGACAATTGGTGAAGGTTAGCTTCCAACGATTTCATCCAGTTCTTTCTTCATTTTCGATCAGAATTTCAATCTTACGTTTCCCCATTTTCTGTACATACTTGCTATTCAATAGATAAGAATCGACTGAATGGTAAATAAGAGAAAAAATATGAATATATTAAAGGGATTGCTAAGGATAATCTTTGCTGATCCAATAGTACGAGTGTATTGCTAATTCTGAGAGGAAATTCCAAAACGTTATTTGCAAGGTCCATCCAATAAAGAAAAAAATACACACTTTTCAGGAAATATACAATCAAATGGAAGAGTAACTCTTCCAATATAATTCTTTCGACAAAGTACCTCTAAACTTTGGCAAATGTTTTTTCTTTTACGTGTAAATTATGGTAATACGCTTGACGCGGGTATAAAATCGTGGAGTTTGCGGTGACAAGTACAAGATACACCAGAGGGAGCCACAACTTATTTCGAGTTACTTAGGTTGTAAGTGGGGGTTTTGATGTAACCTTTAGGCAAGTTGCGTAACAAGTAGATGCAATAAAGTACGTTGATACCGTAGAACGTACTCTTCAAGTTTATTCATGATGGGGTGGTTACTAGAGGATAATCCCGGATAGTATTCGTGGATGTACGAGGTCAGTCCAGAAAGTTCTTGTAAAAGAATTCTAGGAAGTTTGGGGGGAAGAGTGGGGCTGCTTTTCCCTTTCTAGACCAACCAAACAATGTTCAGTGTGCGCCCAAACGAGATGATGCTTTCAAGGAACCAACAGTTCACAAGTGGTTAAAACTAAATGCCAATTTTCGCGGGTGGTGATGGTTAGTACCTACAGTATTAACTTACAGTCCGCCATCTTCTACTCAACATCACACTGATAAGGAAGATAAGATGAGGTCTTCAGATCTCGTGACATCGATATCTAGGAGGCTTTGGTTCTTCCCCATATTACATTCCTCTATTTCCTATCCTAAGCTCTTTGCTTATCAGGAAGGGCATTAAAACCTTTATTTCAGTTAGACAAAGTAAACACTAACAACCAATTATCTTGGTTACAATCAAGGATTGTGCATAATACATTTATTTACCCAATAACCGTTTCTTTTACAATATTAGGCCTTTAATTCAATAATTGCTTCATTAGGTACCAGTTCACATTTACAGGTAAAGAATAGTTTCAGTGCTGTGGTACACCAAGATGTTCAGTCCTCAGACAGAAACGAGCTTTGGTACTGCATGTCAGAAAACTGGAGGTCACAACATAAACTACCGCCAAATTTACCTGACTTTTATAAGAAAGGTAGTAGAATTCTTTCTGTCTGCGGACTGTACCTACACTGTTTAAAGTACGTTCTACGGGAATAGTTGGAATTATGAGGAAAAGTTTATCGATGATCGCTCGGGGTTA
Organism: Apolygus lucorum; assembly: GCA_009739505.2. Lineage (NCBI taxonomy): Eukaryota > Metazoa > Arthropoda > Insecta > Hemiptera > Miridae > Apolygus > Apolygus lucorum. The sequence goes on from WIXP02000074.1 coordinate 72,715, forward strand.
CAACGACCCTTCTACTAGGATGCTAAAATTTCAGCCACCCGATATACATGGTGAGATACAATGTTAGTTAATCGTATTTTGTATAGGTATATGGTACATTTTTTGAAAAATTAGAAGACATTAATTTGTCTTCGAAATACCTCATGGAAGAAGGAGAAGACAGGTCTGACATGTAAGGCTGAATGTTATCTGGGGAGAAACATGAAGAACTACGACGTTTAGTAATGGCAGGAGAAGGTACTTTACAAGCAGTTCTTCAGATTTCTCACTCGTATTTTCAGGACTCCAACTACTTAGTCTGATAACACTGAAAAGCAAGCTTTTTTGAGTGTAATAACTGAATCAGGCAGGCATTTTAGACTGTTTAGGAGCCTATCAAACTGTGACACTTCCACAAAGTGATAATTATATTGCTCAGATCCTGCATCGACTTTCTGTATTCTTAACACCAGAAGTGAGCAACAATATCCGCCATTCTTATCCGTAATATCCATATATCTTCAAAGGTGTTTCATGAACCGCCAGTAAGATTGGAGCCTTATTCGACAATGTAAGTATCTAATTCGCTATTGGAATTGATCATCCCTTTGGTCCATTGATCTGGAAATTATCATTAACGTTGATTACCAGCTAGATCGAATGGAAGTTTTCACAATACATGGACCTGATCATGATCTAATGAACCACAGGGCCGGGAAACGCTTTCTGTTGGTCAGTTCAGAACCAAACCGGAACTGGAAAGGGGAGGGGATAGAGACTATAGAGGGGTTTCTCCAAAGCCCTCCGAACCGTTCAGGACTGCTTCTCTGAACAAACTCTGTGTTAGATGATCCAATTGGAGGGGAAATCCTGGCCAGTCTACGATACAAAGGCGTACAGAGTGGACTCTAGCAGTGAAAATAAAGGATGATCTGCTTTACTAAAACCTCCACCCAAGATAGAAGGGGACTGACAAAGTAATTCTGACACTCTATTAATTATCCTACAAAACGGACCTTCATTCTGCTTCTTCCATAAGAATACCTACATAGCGAGGGGTTATATTTCTGTAGGCTCGTGTTACTAACGGGGCAAATAAAGGAAATACTTACTGTGAAGTAAACTCTTCTCAAGAAAGTGCAGGAATTTATACGGACTCTGCGGGACTTTGGAACTCGCTCAAGGCTTTGATCGGGTTTTGAACCTTCTTCTGGGAACCTTTACGAACTTTGGCCTTAACCTCTTCGGGCTTCTCGGGTCGGACGAGGGGCTTCTTCTCCGGAGCCTTCATTTTCCAAACGACGATCGGTGACTGTAACAGTAGTTTGAAGCAAAGCCGAGATGAAGCAGTCAAGGCGTACGATGGTTGCATAGTACGTATGAGCTAGTAATTATAATGTCAAAGGCAATATTAGATATTCAAGGAGATTTTGTCGAAAGCTAGCTCAGAAGATTGGCTAGTTGATCAATAAAAATATGTTACTCCAAAATTACAAGTACACGAAGACAAGATGAAACATGAAAGGTTGGGTACAATACATATTATTGAAAAGGTTACTAAGTACAAAGTGGTTGAAATATGAGAGTATTTTTTGTTCTCCTCGTATTGGTCTTCTTGTAAACGTGGAAACAAGCGGCTAGAGCGATTCTAGCGATACTAATCTTTCCTTGGTGTTCTCTCCGATCTGAAAGATCGTATAGCATTTTCTTTAGTCACCAAAAAGAGTTTTATAGAAGCAAAATTAGTAATCTCCCGACGTTACATGACGCTTTTCATGTACTGGAAAGCTTTATACATAATTATTTACGCGAAGAGAAATACGGGAAATACAAAAATAATCAATTATTAAAAGGAAAAAGTGACACGGAACCATCCTACATGCTATTAATATATAAAAGGTAGTTGATGTAAGTATTGGAATATTCGTTTTTAATTAAATCAGCGGATGGAACATTATTAAATTGATTATCAATAAATAAATAAGGAGAAGGAAGGTGGGGTGACAATCGTCAGGGTTTTTTGTTAAGATTTGTTAGTTCTTAGTGTGAAAAATGCAAGTATTAGAATAAGATTGCATTTTTTACTAGTTGACGGTTTAATGCAACATCAACTGAATCTTAATAATATAGGGGGAGCTAGGTAACCTGTTGAGAGAAGGTTAAGTTGGCCGTTCACTAGCGGTTCAAATGGCAGAAGGAGAACTCTGTTCGCCTCTGCGCGAAGAAGAGGAAACCAAGGTGTAGGCTGGGGCTCTTCCCGCCTGTGGCACCAGTAATGAGAGATACACTTCTCTCCAAGGCCATGACTGGTCACAGGTCTGGGATACGAAGATCTTCCAGCCCGAAGACCTGGGGGCATTCCATTCCCAAATGGCTTAAGGAGAACGCCCATTCACTAGTCAGGCGGCTCAAGCAGCTCCATCATGGCTGTTATGATCACAAAGTATTCAGGTTAGGCACCATTTTTCGATCTCTTGACATGGATGAAGATACCCTTTTGTTCTGTACGGTTGTATGCCTCTAAGTGAAGAAGAGGAAGCCAAACAGTAGGCTGGGGCTCCTGCCCGCAGTATCAGTAATGAGAGATACACTTCTCTCCAAGGCCATGACTGGTCACAGGTCTGGGATACGAAGATCTTCCAGCCCGAAGACCTGGGGGCATTCCATTCCCAAATGGCTTAAGGAGAACGCCCATTCACTAGTCAGGCGGCTCGAGCAGCTCCATCAGGGCTGTTCTGATCACAAAGTATTCAGGTTAGGCACCATTTTTCGATCTCTTGACATGGATGAAGATACCCTTTTGTTCTGCACGACTGTTGGCCTCTATGTGAAGAAGAGGAAGCCAACCAGTAGGCTGGGGCTCCTTCTGCCCGTGGTATCTGTAAGGAGAGATACATTTCTCTGCAGAAGCCATGACTGGTCACAGGCCTGGGATACGAAGCTCTCCCAGCCCGAAGACCTGTGGGCACTCCATCTTTACCCCTTTACTTTCGTCCAACGGCATGCCCACAGCCCAAGCATTATGGGAGCACGAGAGAAGGATTATAGTACACGAACTGCAGCTTTTTGGAGTGATGGTGCGATAGCGAATGGTGATGCCATTCACTCAAAAGAATTTAAACCAGATTGGTGAGCTATCACGTCATTTCGCTGGTTGAAGGGTAATGGCCAGCTTTAACACATTGATAAGTGATGTGACTGATGTCACCATTCCCTACATCAGAACACTAGTGAACTTTTTTTTTTTTTGTAAATTTGTTGAAGTTCTGCATTAGGGTCGTTGAGACAAACCCATAACATTTAAAACTGATAATTGATTGATCGGTTATGTGTGGTGACCTAATTTGAGGTTCACGCATTCTCACATTCAGGGCTAAAAATAAGGAACAGTTTTTCATAAGCGATATGACAAAAAGTGTTGTTATTGATCAAACTTCCTTGACTGATCTAATCAAACTCAAATCATAATTCTTCATCTCTCTTTCGCAGAACTGTCTTCGCCTTTAGTCTCAAATTATCAAGAGTTAGGAAAAATAACAAACAAATTTGGAAACAGCGTTAAATTTGCCATAAGATGGTATGTCGAATGAAATTTAGGGAATTTATTCAGGTTTAGGATCATAAATCAATTCAAGAGTACAGAAATGAATCACACACAATTCGGTACTGGTTAGTGAGATTTCATATCACACAGTTAAGGTATAGTACCAGAGCTACACTGTAGAGAATGGAAGTAGAAGAGGTGACTGGGACATAGAAAGAGCCGCTATCTTGGTTAAAGTAACCATCACCTATTTCCTAATGGATGAAACAAAAGAATCAGTGAAAACGAGATGATACAGAAAAATTATCAATACGTAAGGACATTATGGGTGATTCTTCGTAGAAAAGGTGGACACAGTTACAGGTGAAAATCCAGGTGAGTGGTTTTTGGTGTGGATCAATTTGACTACAATTTATTAAAGTGTGTTCGTTTTCTATTTGTCCATTTGTTTTCTATCTGTCAAAACGTTCAGTTGTAATTTAGGAAGATATCAGAAGGGTGGGGGGCCTAAGGCTCTTCAATTAGAGTGAAGGTACCGGTAAAGTATGCCACCTACATGGAAACCAACACTTAAGGAAGCTCGCGCTACACGCTCGTTGGCTTCAGCGTGTAAAAATCTATCAGAAACCATAGTCAAAAGTTGAAAAAAACTCGAAGGATTATAAGTTGAAAATGCAATTTTTTAAACATTCAAATCGATTTTTCTCGAAAACTAGAGGTCGTAGCGCATTCCGGCGGGCGGCGTTGGATTCAGCGTGTAAAAATCTATCAGCAACCATAGTCAAACTTTGAAAAAAAACTCAAAGGATTATAAGTTGAAAATGCAATTTTTTAAACATTCAAATCGATTTTTCTCGAAAACTAGAGGTCGTAGCGCATTCCGGCGGGCGGCGTTGGATTCAGCGTGTAAAAATCTATCAGAAACCATAGTCAAAAGTTGAAATAAACTCAAAGGATTATAAGTTGAAAATGCAATTTTTTAAACATTCAAATCGATTTTTCTCGAAAACTAGAGGTCGTAGCGCATTCCGGCGGGCGGCGTTGGATTCAGCGTGTAAAAATCTATCGGAAACCATTGTCAAAAGTTGAAAAAAACTCAAAGGATTATAAGTTGAAAATGCAATTTTTTAAACATTCAAATCGATTTTTCTCGAAAACTAGAGGTCGTAGCGCATTCCGGCGGGCGGCGTTGGATTCAGCGTGTAAAAACCCATCAGAAACCATAGTCAAAAGTTGAAAAAAACTCAAAGGATTATAAGTTGAAAATGCAATTTTTTAAACATTCAAATCGATTTTTCTCGAAAACTAGAGGTCGTAGCGCATTCCGGCGGGCGGCGTTGGATTCAGCGTGTAAAAATCTATCAGAAACCATAGTCAAAAGTTGAAAAAAACTCAAGGGATTATAAGTTGAAAATGCAATTTTTAAAACATTCAAATCGATTTTTCTCGAAAACTAGAGGTCGTAGCGCATTCCGGCGGGCGGCGTTGGATTCAGCGTGCAAAAATCTATCGGAAACCATAGTCAAAAGTTGAGAAAAAGTCAAAGGATTATAAGTTGAAAATGCAATTTTTTAAACATTCTAATCGATTTTTCTTGAAAACTAGAGGTCGTAGCGAATTCCGGCGGGCAGCGTTGGATTCAGCGTGTAAAAATCTATCAGAAACCATAGTCAAAAGTTGAAAAAAACTCAAAGGATTATAAGTTGAAAATGCAATTTTTTAAACATTCTAATCGATTTTCCCGAAAACTAGAGGTCGTAGCGCATTCCGGCGGGCGGCGTTGGATTCAGCGTGTAAAAATCTATCAGAAACCATAGTCAAAAGTTGAGAAAAACTCAAAGGATTATGAGTTGAAAATGCAATTTTTTAAACATTCTAATCGATTTTTCTTGAAAACTAGAGGTCGTAGCGCATTCCGGCGGGCGGCGTTGGATTCAGCGTGTAAAAATCTATCAGAAACCATAGTCAAAAGTTGAAAAAAACTCAAAGGATTATAAGTTGAAAATGCAATTTTTTAAACATTCAAATCGAATTTTCTCGAAAACTAGAGGTCGTAGCGCATTCCGGCGGGCGGCGTTGGATTCAGCGTGTAAAAATCTATCAGAAACCATAGTCAAAAGTTGAAAAAAACTCAAAGGATTATAGGTTGAAAATGCAATTTTTTAAACATTTAAATCGATTTTTCTCGAAAACTAGAGGTCGTAGCGCATTCCGGCGGGCGGCGTTGGATTCAGCGTGTAAAAATCTATCAGAAACCATAGTCAAAAGTTGAAAAAACTCAAAGGATTATAAGTTGAAAATGCAATTATTTAAACATTCAAATCGATTTTTCTCGAAAACTAGAGGTCGTTGCGCATTCCGGCGGGCGGCGTTGGATTCAGCGTGTAAAAATCTATCATAAACCATTGTCAAAAGTTGAAAAAAACTCAAAGGATTATAAGTTGAAAATGCAATTTTTTAAACATTCAAATCGATTTTTCTCGAAAACTAGAGGTCGTAGCGCATTCCGGTGGGCGGCGTTGGATTCAGCGTGTAAAAACCAATCAGAAACCATAGTCAAAAGTTGAAAAAAACTCAAAGGATTATAAGTTGAAAATGCAATTTTTTATACATTCAAATCGATTTTTCTCGAAAACTAGAGGTCGTAGCGCATTCCGGCGGGCGGCGTTGGATTCAGCGTGTAAAAATCTATCAGAAACCATAGTCAAAAGTTGAAAAAAACTCAAAGGATTATAAGTTGAAAATGCAATTTTTTAAACATTCAAATCGATTTTTCTCGAAAACTAGAGGTCGTAGCGCATTCCGGCGGGCGGCGTTGGATTCAGCGTGTAAAAATCTATCAGAAACCATAGTCAAAAGTTGAGAAAAACTCAAAGGATTATAAGTTGAGATTGCAATTTTTTAAACATTCTAATCGATTTTTCTTGAAAACTAGAGGTCGTAGCGCATTCCGGCGGGCGGCGTTGGATTCAGCGTGTAAAAATCTATCAGAAACCATAGTCAAAAGTTGAAAAAAACTCAAAGGATTATAAGTTGAAAATGCAATTTTTTAAACATTCAAATCGATTTTTCTCGAAAAACTAGAGGTCGTAGCGCATTCCGGAGGGCGGCGTTGGATTCAGCGTGTAAAAATCTATCGGAAACCATAGTCAAAAGTTGAAAAAAACTCGAAGGATTATAAGTTGAAAATGCAATTTTTTAAACATTCAAATCGATTTTTCTCGAAAACTAGAGGTCGTAGCGCATTCCGGCGGGCGGCGTTGGATTCAGCGTGTAAAAATCTATCAGCAACCATAGTCAAACTTTGAAAAAAACTCAAAGGATTAGAAGTTGAAAATGCAATTTTTTAAACATTCAAATTGATTTTTCTCGAAAACTAGAGGTCGTAGCGCATTCCGGCGGGCGGCGTTGGATTCAGCGTGTAAATATCTATCAGAAACCATAGTCAAAAGTTGAAAAAACTCAAAGGATTATAAGTTGAAAATGCAATTTTTTAAACATTCAAATCGATTTTTCTCGAAAACTAGAGGTCGTAGCGCATTCCGGCGGGCGGCGTTGGATTCAGCGTGTAAAAATCTATCATAAACCATTGTCAAAAGTTGAAAAAAACTCAAAGGATTATAAGTTGAAAATGCAATTTTTTAAACATTCAAATCGATTTTTCTCGAAAACTAGAGGTCGTAGCGCATTCCGGCGGGCGGCGTTGGATTCAGCGTGTAAAAATCTATCAGAAACCATACTCAAAAGCTGAAAAAAACTCAAAGGATTATGAGTTGAAAATGCAATTTTTTAAACATTCAAATCGATTTTTCTCGAAAACTAGAGGTCGTAGCGCATTCCGGCGGGCGGCGTTGGATTCAGCGTGCAAAAATCTATCGGAAACCATAGTCAAAAGTTGAGAAAAACTCGAAGGATTATAAGTTGAAAATGCAATTTTTTAAACATTCAAATCGATTTTTCTCGAAAACTAGAGGTCGTAGCGCATTCCGGCGGGCGGCGTTGGATTCAGCGTGTAAAAATCTATCAGAAACCATAGTCAAAAGTTGAAAAAAACTCAAAGGATTATAAGTTGAAAATGCAATTTTTTAAACATTCAAATCGATTTTTCTCGAAAACTAGAGGTCGTAGCGCATTCCGGTGGGCGGCGTTGGATTCAGCGTGTAAAAATCTATCAGAAACCATAGTCAAAAGTTGAAAAAAACTCAAAGGATTATAAGTTGAAAATGCAATTTTTTAAACATTCAAATCGATTTTTCTCGAAAACTAGAGGTCGTAGCGCATTCCGGCGGGCGGCGTTGGATTCAGCGTGTAAAAATCTATCAGAAACCATAGTCAAAAGTTGATAAAAACTCAAAGGATTATAAGTTCGGAATAGTTATTGTCGGGGATTACAATCTACCGGGTGTGAGCTGGTCAAACCAAACCGAATCAAGGTTTTCGGAGGGCTTGGGCGTGAAAGGTAGACTTGTCTATGAGGCGATGCAGCTCTACGATCTCCGCCAGCATAATCTCATTGCAAATCATCACGGAAATGTTCTGGATCTTCTTTTGTCGAACACTGCGATATCGAATTCAGGAGCCACCGAGCCCCTTTTGCCAGTAGATATCTCCCACCCCCCGTTTGAATTCTCGATCACGGTGCCTGAGGGAGGTGACTCTTTCTTCCCAAATTGCAAATTTTCATACAACTTCAAGAAAGGAGATTACAAGGAAATGAATCGTTACCTTGCAACCTGCCCCTGGGACGAAATTCTGGCCGGGTCTATTGATGAATCCTTCGAGAGATTTTATGGTGCCATCCAAAAAGCCATTGACTTGCACGTACCTCACACCAGGAATTTCTCCCCATCGTTCCCTAAGTGGTTTGACAGTGGCCTAATATCTCTAACTCGCCAAAAGTTGATCGCCCACGCCCGCTATAAAAGTACTGGATCGGGATACGACTTGTTTTCGTCCCTTCGCAGCCAATGCAAGGCTAGGTCAGAGGAACTTTTCGCCGCATATCTCCAACAGGTGCAGGAATCTATACCAGAAGACATGAAATCCTTTTGGAACTACTTCAATTATAAGGAAGGGGGGAACCAATTCCCCAGCTGCATGTCTCTTGGGGACGTCCGCGAGTCGGAGCCTGACGGTGTTGCCCGGCTGTTCGCATTGCACTTTGCATCCGTTTTCGAGCGCCCCGTCTCTGGCGTGCCTGTCTACCCTCTCCAGGATGTAGTATCCTTAGGATCAATCCACATCACACAGGAGGCAGTGTCTCGAGGTCTCAACCATCTGAACATTAGAAAGGGCATGGGCCCGGATGGCGTCCCGCCTATACTTTTGAGACAGTGCGCTGAGTCCCTTTCATACCCTCTCACGTCTCTCTTCAATAAATCGCTGGAAAGTGGCCACTTCCCTGAGAGCTGGAAGGCATCTTACGTCACGCCCATTCCCAAAGCTGGTGACCGTAGCATCGTCCAGCATTATCGCCCGGTTTGTTCGTTATCAGCCACCCCTAAGCTCCTTGAAATGCTTGTGGTGGAGCAGCTTGCACCCCAGTTCTCCTCGTTCATTTGTCAGGAACAGCACGGCTTTCTTCGTGGGCGCTCAACCACCACAAATTTGATGGTATTCCAGGAGTTTGTGCTTGATGGATTCTTGGAGGGTTTCCAGACGGACGCAATTTCTACTGATTACGCCAAGGCATTCGACAAGTTGTCCCATAATCACCTCCTGTCACTGCTGGCCTCTCTGGGCGTCCATGGCCCCTTCCTTGAGTGGATGCGAACTTATCTTCATGATCGCAAATTGATCGTCCGTGTGAAGGGACAACTTTCCTCGCCTTTCCTTGCTACCTCCGGTATCCCTCAGGGGAGCCACTTGGGCCCCCTGTGTTTCCTGTTGATGATCAACAGCGTTGTTGAGCGTTTTGGACCGGGAGTTAGGTGCCTCCTGTTTGCGGACGACCTCAAAATTTTCTGCCACATAAAATCACCGTCCGACAGCAGGTCCCTGCAGTCAGCCATCAATGAGTTGGAGGCGTGGTGCGTTGAGAACAGCTTGCAGCTCAACCCATCAAAGTGCTCGGTGACCACCTTCTATCGTGCCAGTGAGCCAGCCATTCACGACTACGCTCTGTGCGGCTCCCCTCTACGCAGATTGAGTGAGGTTACTGATTTGGGTGTCCTCTGTGATGCGCAGTTATCTTTCTCGTCCCACATCGAGGTGATAGCGAGCAGAGCGATGCGTGCTCTGGGCTTCGTGAAGCGTCACACTAGAGAGTTCACCAGCATACCGGCAATAGTTGCACTTTATAAGGCTCTTATTCTCCCCATCATGGAATATGCGTCAACCGTTTGGTCGCCTGCCTACACGGTTCATAAGTATCGGCTGGAGAGGGTGCAGAACAGGTTCCTCAGATATGTCGCTTTCAAGCTGGGCATCCCCTCAGCTGATGTGGTATACGACCAGTTGCTCAGGAAGTGCCACCTAACGACCCTTGAAAATCGAAGATGTTCGGCCGATCTTGCCATATTTTTCAAAATCCTGAACGGCGTCGTTGATTGCCCGAATTTACTGTCAGGCATCGGTATCCTCGCGCATCGCACCACCTCACGTTCTCCACTGCTTTTCCACGTACCCTTCTCACCAACGAACTACCAGCAGAACCGTCCACTCCGAAGACTTCCACGTAGCGCCAACTTATTTCTGTCCATCAATCCCGACTTCGACTTTTTCCGATCCTCTCTCTCAAATCTCAAATCTACCATCTCTAGCTCCCCTATCTCATACACCTAATTTGTCATATGAACTTTTTATTTTTATTACCTTTTCCTGATGATATATTGTGCATCATGTAATTGGGCTTGCCCGTCAAATAAATAAATAAATAAATAAATAAGTTGAAAATGCAATTTTTTAAACATTCAAATCGATTTTTCTTGATAACTAGAGGTCGTAGCGCATTCCGGCGGGCGGCGTTGGCTTCAGCGTGTAAAAATCTATCAGAAACCATAGTCAAAAGTTGAAAAAAACTCAAAGGATTATAAGTTGAAAATGCAATTTTTCAAACATTCAAATCGATTTTTTCTCGAAAACTAGAGGTCGTAGCGCATTCCGGCGGGCGGCGTTGGATTCAGCGTGTAAAAATCTATCAGAAACCATAGTCAAAAGTTGAAAAAACTCAAACGATTATGAGTTGAAAATGCAATTTTTGACGTGACAACGTCTTATAAATTGGTTTGCCGGGTGACACTTCAAGAAACTGCGTTACGCTCCGCTCACGTTATGCGCTCACAATGAGAGCGAGTGAGAGGGTGAATGAGTCTCAAAGCCATTTTCTCTCCTATTCATCGCAGGAAGCTGAAATTTGAGAGGCAGGGTCAATGGAGAATGCTGAAGGCGCCTGAGTGGTCACTGATCAGCTGAGTGAGCTCCAAGGCCATTTTCTCTCCTGTTGAACGCAGGATGCTGAAATTTGAGAAGCAGGGTCAATGGAGAATGCTGAAGGCGCTTGAAGGGTGACTGATCAGCTGAGTGAGCTCCAAGGCCATTTTCTCTCCTGTTGAACGCAGGAAGCTAAAATTTGAGAAGCAGGGTCAATGGAGAATGCTGAAGGCGCCTGAAGGGTGACTGATCAGCTGAGTGAGCTCCAAGGCCATTTTCTCTCCTGTTGAACGCAGGAAGCTGAAATTTGAGAAGCAGGGTCAATGGAGAATGCTGAAGGCGCCTGAGTGGTCACTGATCAGCTGAGTGACCTCCGAGGCCATTTTCTCTCCTGTTATTATTATTATAATACAAAAAATTTATTATAATAATAATATTATCCTTCTTCCTACTATACGAATGAATATTAACATTAAAATTATTTTACCACTCAAAGTCGTTGTCACGTAATAAAACTGAAATGAAATGAAATGAAATGAAATTAAATTTATTCCTCCAAATTTTCGAACATTACATAATGTGGCATAAGTAATTTATGAGTAAATAATATATAAAAAAAAGTATAAGAACACTATTTAAATTAACAGATCCACTTAAATACCTGGAATTTCCCCACACCAAAGAACATAGTTCCGTGCTGGGTGGGGGAGCCACTCCCGATTGTTACAACGTGGTTATAAGTTGCGGACTTGTCACGACTTGCGGACTAGAAATTATTCCTTCCTATGGATAAAGATTCACGAGAAACCTAATTCAACCTAATACCTAACAACTAAGAACTTATTACATTAACTTCGTGAGATAAAATTATTCCATATAAATACTTTTAAACATGTTTCACAAATGAAATGTCCTTGGGAAATGAGCCAACTAAAGACAATTTTTTTGTACGCTGGACGTTTATAATTATTTGGGTTGGTTATAGTAGAGGGTGCTATTCGCAGTAATAGTGGCATACTATAGAAAATATGACGTGTAGTACCTTTTAAACGTGACTGAGGAGCAGGTATAATATTTTGCGTAGTGGGTCGAAAAGAATAAGGACAGTTGGATGTGTGTGAGTAATTGAACCAATCTGGATGCTTGTGCATAAACATGAGAGCAGACTTTACATATAATTGGCCAACAGAGAACACCTTAGTCAAGGAGTATAAATCTGCTGTCGGAAACCTTTTAGGTTTTTTATTATAATTTTCAAAATGGCTTTTTGAGCTGTCTCCAGGGGACGCAACAAAGATGGGAAGGCTCCACCCCATACCACTATGCCAAAGCTCAATAAGCTCTGAGTCAATGCTTTATATACAATCAAAAGGGAATCATAGCTGAGACTATTCCTGACACTGTAGTATACATAAGCCATGTTCATTACTTTTTTAGCGAGGGACAGAATGTGCTCCTCCCATCTAAGGTTTTCATCCACAATGACGCCCAAGTACCTTGCAGACGCCACTCTTTCCAATGTCGGGCACAGACATGAATTTAAATCCTCATTACCGCAACTATGAAGCTTCAAGATATGATGTATTTGTGACCTACTTTTGTAATGTGCCAATAATTTGCAACCACGCCCCTCAGGCAATTCAATTATCAACAAGAATAATTCACACTTCCATAACTCCATCGAAGCAACGCAGAGACCGATGTCCGCCACAGCCAACGAGGACAGCGAGCGCGCCACCGTCGCGGCTTTCTCCAGCCAGCGGCCAAGATGGCCGAGGGGATATAAGGGCCTGCCCCCTCCCTCGCGCCTTCAGTCTTCACAAGTAACGCGTCTCGTCAAGTGGTAAAGTACGAACCTAACCCTTGTGGACTCATCCCCTCTAATTGTAACGTGGAGTGAACGAACTGAGAATTAGTGTGTGTTTTCGAACAACAATAGTCTTCACTTCAACCCGCCAGTCTTCTTTCCCGAGATCCGTTCAGCCAAGGCCCGGACTCCGGAAAGTTGCCGCCTTCTCCAGTACGCCGACAAGATCGTACCGAACCCGGACGATTCCCGAACCGAGGCAGAACTGCCCCGTTCCAGGCTCCCCCAACCGCAAGCCTTCAGAAGGAGAGGCCCTGGAAAACTCATCCTGCTACGGAGATCTCAAGAGGTCCAAGCTCGGCTAAAGGGTGAGCCCATTCCCTCAACCAACCATCTGTAAGCGCTTACAAAACTTTCACAAAATCTGGCACAATCCCCCTTATCTTTAATCCCGCCATATAACGAGAATCTGAATTGGAAAGAATATTGAATAATACCTTGTAAAACTACCCTTGTAAAATTGTATAAAGCTAAAATTGTTTAAGTCAAGATATTCTAAGTCAACGATTTAGGATTATTAGAGTCATCTCATATCTATATCTTATTCGGTATATTTTAGTTTGTTCCTACGAAGCAATATAATACTACAATATATTTTGACAAAGTACTTAATTTTGGCTCCTTCCGAGCGTGTAACAAAAATTCCGCTTCTCGGTAACAACTTTATATTTTTCACTAATAAAAACCCTACGTGTTTAACCATTGTTGCTCATTTCAGCTTTCTACCCTTTTCAACTCTACAAAAGGTTCAGGTAACTCGCAATTAGGATTTTGGTATTTCCCAGGGTCATTTACCGACCCAGGGTGGTGGCAGCGACCACCTAGGAGTTTCAACCAGGTTCGATCAACGACCTCAAGAACCTTCAGTTCGAGGCCCTTTTCTACCTGCAGTAATCCCTAGGTCAATACACAGCTTAACTTAACTTATAACTAGGAACTTAAATAGGAATAGGAGGAATAAAACTCAAATACTTTCAATAATAGTAAATTCATTTATTTAGTACAACTTAGCTTCGTTCTGAACTTAACAGTAAATTCATTAACCAGTACTTACCGCTCTTACCTGCCTTCAGCAGCCTCCTGCATCTTACCTATTTAACGTTGCTATAGAACTAAAATAAAATAAACAAAAGAAATTAAACCCAAAAATCCTATTATCACAATTGGTGAACAGCTGTGGGATCGTCGAAAATTGCGATTTTCAGAACCCAAAAACTAGCGAGTACCAGCCTTAGAGTTCGAAAAGCGGCCAGATTCCTGAAATTTGGAACGTTTTAAAAGTAAAATAGTAATAATTTTGCATCATTTCACATTGTACAACAAAAGATTCAGCCGGAGAGTGAGAGGAGCGCAGAGCGAATTTAATTCAGTACGCAATTCGTACTTTATATTGTGCATTCTACCATATTTTTGTCACTCCACACTCCGCCGAACCCCGTTCGTACCGATTTCCGTTCGCATCAGTAACGCAGTTCGAACCACTTTCGAACTATACCAACCATTTTCGGACCCAGTCACAGTCCGATACGATCTAGAACTAATAAGGGTACTCCGTTCGAACTGTTGTACAGTTCGAATCGAGACAACAACCAGACCAGACAGTAGCAAATTCGGATCGAACCAAAATTCGAACCAAACTACCGTCGTACCGATACATTGGTTAACCAGAGTTCCTTGTTCGGAACGATTAGCGATTCGCACCGATTCGCAATCCGAACCGACCCAACTAAATTCGACATTTGGAACGAATCGCTTCACGGTTCGTATCGATTCTAGATCCGGACTAGTACCAAAATTAAATCGGTTCGACGTTCGAACCAAAACAAAGGACCTTTTTCTCCTTGCCCTGATTTCTCGAATTTGACAAAATTTAACAACAAATTTTCAGTTATTTCATATATTGTGATCTTGTTCAAGAGAAGTTCCCCTGGGGTAAAATTTGGATCAAAAATTGCCTATCCCTCTCGACTGTCGAATTCGGCGTTGCGGGAAAAGTGAAGTGATTATTTTTGATATTGCCCGGGCTATTTTCTTGTTCGTTTTTTTTGTGTTAACTAATACCCCAATACCATGGAACCGTGGAAGAAAACAGCAGAAACCACGACGGAGCTTGCCGACGCCATGACTGAGGCGATGAACCGCATGGGAGAGTTTTTCCGAAACGCTCAACCCCCGGTTCAGGGAGGACAAGCACCGCAAACCCAGAGACCTTCCCCGATCATTATTTTTGGAGATAGAGCCTTGGAACCCCGATGAACCAGACTCCATATCCGCCGCTTCGTTCTTCGCAGAAGTGGAGCAGGCCACTCACGATTTGGATCAAGAGCAGCGACTCAGGTTCATTCGCACTCGACTAAGGGGAGGAGCCAAGCGATTCCTACAAGAAGACTTGGGAGCGAACCCCTACGACAACCTTCGAGAGGCCATCCTTCAATGGTATGAAAGTGAAGATCCGGAAAAGGCAATGATACGTCTGTGGACGACAAAAAGACAACCGGAGGAAAGCATAAGACGATTCGCTGAGAAATTAATAGCCACCGCGAAAACGGCCGTTCGAAGCGAGGTCGACCTGACTGCCGCACAACGTAAGGAGTGGGTGAAAACGAAGACCCTCCGAGCCTTCGTCAGAGGGATCAACAAAGAGATCAGTCCCTTTCTGCAAAGTAATCTCCCCGACACGTTGGAGGAAGCGGTGAAACGCGCAGAGGACCTGGAGGATTCGACTCAGAGCGAACCGCCCGCCGATTTCAAATGGGACATCGCTGGCGTTCTCAATAAGGATTCGTTGAAATGTTACACCTGCGGTGAAGCCGGACACTTTTCTGGAAGATGCCCTCAAAAGTCGAGCGCTCAAGGACAAAACCGAAATCAGACACCACCATCATCACCTGCCGGGCAGAACAGATCGCCTTGGAAGCAACCTTCTCCGAGCCCCCGATACCCGTGCTTATACTGTGGGGATTACAGCCATTTCCCGGTCAGCTGTCCGCACGGCATTCAAAGCGCCATTTTCTGCGACTTTTGTGGAGCAAGGGAACATTTAGAAAATGAATGTTTCCGAAAGAAGAAAATGTTGCCAGTGTCACAGCCCCGAGGAGGTGTTGCGGGACCCGCAGCGGCGGTAACGATCCAGCCGGCCGAAGAAGTACCGGACGAAGAGATACGTGGAGACGAGTTGGTGGCCTTCCAAGCCACAGTAAATTGTGTAACGCGCCCGATGATCCGAATGAAGATCGGATTAGGAAAATATAATCGTGACGTGATACTAGACACCGGTGCCTCTGTTTCCGCCTTGTCACACCCCGTACCAGGAGTTCCAGTGAAACCGACAACCACCGAGCTCTGGGGAGCCGACGGTCAACGATTGCCACTGCTTGGCACTCAGGAATTACCAGTACGGATCGGGGACAAGAGGATCTCGCACCGATTCTATGTGTTCGGGAGAGCCAATTCACACCTGGACCTGATGGGGCTGGATCTGTTGAGGAAACTTCCTATCACCGTCAGGATGGACACCGGACTCGCCACGATGATCGACACCAAAACGGGAGAACGAATGGTCGTAGGTGCGACGGTGACTAACGAAGAGTTGCTGACACAACCGAGACCTCAGATGGGAGAAGTTCGAAAGAATGAATCTTCTCAGTCGGCCGCCCCAGCTACTCCGCCGACGAAACGACGACCTTCACCAAGTCCGGAGTCCCAGAGGAACGACGCACAAGTGTCGGACGTTAAGAAGAGCCGACCGAACCTCGAGGGGGAACCAGCTTTGAAAACCCAAATCCTCAACAGGTTGCAGAACCTGGAAGAACACGTTACGAGGATCTGGCACGAACGGTCTTTCCCCGACGATATTGAAGCTTACCGCCAACCACAGCCAGACCAGCTCTCTGGAAGCGGCCAAGATCACACCAAGGAGCGTTCCTTGCGAACCGCTCAAACCATCCATGACTTAGAAAACCGGGATTGCCGCGAAGAGGTGTTGTTTGAAACCGGGATGGAGGAAACGAGACCAGCGGTCCATGCACCCCACCCCGCAGATACCCCACAGTCAGTCCGATCGCAGCGGAACCAACTGACCAACGACGTCCGACGACCCGGGAAGGATGGTCCCTCAGAAAAGGGTTTGTGCTCTCAAAAACCTTGGGAAGAAAAATGCTGTGCGGACGCACCGCACGAAAGTCGAAATGAAGTCGGACGACCAAACACGTACCACCGTAGTCGAATGAAACCGTTCGTGGAGCGAGTCCCGGACGAGGCCGTCACACGGGAGGAGCCGCACACGCGCGAGGCCCCCGTACCAGTCCACCGTACCGCGACACCGCCCCAGAACGTTGATCCATGGTCCGACACAGAGGACGAAGAAGAGGTCGAACTGTGTGATCGAAACAATGCGACTCTGGACCCCGAACCTCAGCCTCCAGTGCATACACCGTCCCAACCAGTGATGAACCCAGGACGAACTCCGACCGGTGCCGAGCCTGATGGTAGAACGTCCCCGTACGGTCTGCGACCCCGAAAGCTGATAAATTACAAAAAGCTACATACCGGAAAGATCGCGACCCTGGAGATCACCCTGAAGGAGACTGCTGTGTGAAGCTGCAATCTACAACGGAACTGTCACCTGAAAAATTTAAAATTTTTAAAATATTAGGGAACAAAATAAGATATAGTGAAAAAAAAAAAAAAAAAAAAAAAAATTTTAAACACGTATAGTTATACTTACCTGTAGAATGTCATACAGAATAAAACAAATTAAAATTTTACTTACCTTTTTCATCCTTCATTCATCCCGATGCCCGAATCCGGTAGTCGAAGAGGAGGTCGAGGCAACGATCCATTCCCTGGACACACAATGGGGGGAGGCAAGCGTCGAATCCTTGAACAACTAGGACAAATAGGCAACGGTCGCGAGCGCGTGCGGGTAGGCGGAGAGGTGGAGTGGACGGATGTGAGATCCAGGACAGAGGTGTAAGAGCGGCTGGTTCTTTTGTTTCAGGTATGGCGTTCCCAAGACCCAGAATAGAGCCAGTCCCCGAAATCAATGTAGGAAGCCCCGGATGGATCCAGCGGACCATAGGATGCCTAGCCCAGTTACAAACTTGGGTGGTAGAATTTGCCGACATGCCCGATCAGCGTAAAGAAATAATGACATGCATTGCCGGGCTATCCAAGAACCTCAGCACGGCAGTCACCACTGACGCGGCCAACATATCTTCACCAGGAACACCAAACCCTGTCGAAGAATTAAGATGTGAGTTGCGAGGCCTAGAACAGCGGGTGATGGCCATACAAAGCAGCCAGGAGATGGACCACACCAACACATCGATGGAGAACGCGTGGGAATCCGCGACCGGGGAAAATCAATCATCAACCCCCAGAAGGCGCGAGCGTTCGGCTTCGCCATCGTCATCCTCATCGGAGTCTGAGGCGGAGGCCGCCTCAAAGCGAAAGTCCAGCAGCAAAGCGAAACGTCCCGCAGCCACACGCGCGGAAGTTGACGAGCCATCGCCGGCGTTCTCGCCGATCACCCCAGCTCGGACCGAGGAGCCTGCCGAAGCAAGTACGTCTGGTGTTGCTCCCTGCCCGGTGTGCGACCGAACCCCCAAGGAGTTCTTGAAGTTCCGTTGCTCCAGCTGCAAAAGTTTTTGGAACAGGCTGGTGGCCTCCTGCAACAAATATGAGCCAGAACATCCGTCGTTCCCTCAGCCCTGCCTCCGACCCGAGCACGAGGAGACTCGCCCACCGAAATGTTCCGGCTGCCGACGCTGGCGATACGAAACCGCCCTGTTGAAAATCGCACCCGCCACCAAGTTGACCATTCCTTCCGTCACCCAGATCAAGTAGCCGATGAGGGCATCGGCCAAGAGAGAAGAGGGGGATGTAATGTGCCAATAATTTGCAACCACGCCCCTCAGGCAATTCAATTATCAACAAGAATAATTCACACTTCCATAACTCCATCGAAGCAACGCAGAGACCGATGTCCGCCACAGCCAACGAGGACAGCGAGCGCGCCACCGTCGCGGCTTTCTCCAGCCAGCGGCCAAGATGGCCGAGGGGATATAAGGGCCTGCCCCCTCCCTCGCGCCTTCAGTCTTCACAAGTAACGCGTCTCGTCAAGTGGTAAAGTACGAACCTAACCCTTGTGGACTCATCCCCTCTAATTGTAACGTGGAGTGAACGAACTGAGAATTAGTGTGTGTTTTCGAACAACAATAGTCTTCACTTCAACCCGCCAGTCTTCTTTCCCGAGATCCGTTCAGCCAAGGCCCGGACTCCGGAAAGTTGCCGCCTTCTCCAGTACGCCGACAAGATCGTACCGAACCCGGACGATTCCCGAACCGAGGCAGAACTGCCCCGTTCCAGGCTCCCCCAACCGCAAGCCTTCAGAAGGAGAGGCCCTGGAAAACTCATCCTGCTACGGAGATCTCAAGAGGTCCAAGCTCGGCTAAAGGGTGAGCCCATTCCCTCAACCAACCATCTGTAAGCGCTTACAAAACTTTCACAAAATCTGGCACAATCCCCCTTATCTTTAATCCCGCCATATAACGAGAATCTGAATTGGAAAGAATATTGAATAATACCTTGTAAAACTACCCTTGTAAAATTGTATAAAGCTAAAATTGTTTAAGTCAAGATATTCTAAGTCAACGATTTAGGATTATTAGAGTCATCTCATATCTATATCTTATTCGGTATATTTTAGTTTGTTCCTACGAAGCAATATAATACTACAATATATTTTGACAAAGTACTTAATTTTGGCTCCTTCCGAGCGTGTAACAAAAATTCCGCTTCTCGGTAACAACTTTATATTTTTCACTAATAAAAACCCTACGTGTTTAACCATTGTTGCTCATTTCAGCTTTCTACCCTTTTCAACTCTACAAAAGGTTCAGGTAACTCGCAATTAGGATTTTGGTATTTCCCAGGGTCATTTACCGACCCAGGGTGGTGGCAGCGACCACCTAGGAGTTTCAACCAGGTTCGATCAACGACCTCAAGAACCTTCAGTTCGAGGCCCTTTTCTACCTGCAGTAATCCCTAGGTCAATACACAGCTTAACTTAACTTATAACTAGGAACTTAAATAGGAATAGGAGGAATAAAACTCAAATACTTTCAATAATAGTAAATTCATTTATTTAGTACAACTTAGCTTCGTTCTGAACTTAACAGTAAATTCATTAACCAGTACTTACCGCTCTTACCTGCCTTCAGCAGCCTCCTGCATCTTACCTATTTAACGTTGCTATAGAACTAAAATAAAATAAACAAAAGAAATTAAACCCAAAAATCCTATTATCACACTTTTCGATTTCGAAATTACCAAATATTTCGTCTTGCCGACATTTAAGCTGAGGGTGTTGGTGGATAACCACTCATAAATCAATTTTATGTCGTGATTAGCCTGAGCAAAGACTTCGTCCCAGTCGCTGGCTGAACACAGAATGGCGGTATCGTCAGCAAAAAGGTAAATTTTTCCTTTCAATGGGATATCCTCCATTCTGTTTATAAATATAAGGAAGAGGAGCGGTCCTAGAGTGCTACCCTGAATAACGCCATATTCAACAGATCTATTTGAACTATTAGTTCCATCAACCGAAACCAATTGGCACCTATTTTCAAAATAACTACAAAACCATTTATGCTCTTCCCCATCGACCCCGCTACAGCGCAGTACCTCCAACAACTGAGAGCGATTTACACAATCAAAGGCCTTAGCCATGTCCAACAAAACCATTACCGCTTTACGGCCTTCATCAACAACACCATGTAGGTCTCTTGTAATGGAAAAGAGAGCCTCATCCACCCCCACTCCCCAGCGGAACCCAAATTGCTTGTCCGACAGTAAATTGTTTTGTTCGAGAAAATCATAGAGCTGCAGCTTAATCCACTTTTCAATAAACTTTGAAATGACACTCAAAAGTGATATTGGACGGTAATTAGACAAATCTAAAGCATTTCCTCCCTTAAACAAAGGTATCACCCTGGCTATCTTGAAAGCCTCAGGGAACGTGTGGGTACGGATACTGGTGTTTATGATATGCACGATAGGAACGCTCAGATAATCCAAATTCATTTTAAACAGTTTCAGAGAAAAGCCATCCACACCTGGTGCGGACTTCCCATTCATATTGGCTATTATATTTTTTAGACCAATATCATCTATAATTTTGAATTTAAATTTCGGGACATAATCACATTTGTCTCGCGCATGACAAGGCTGAAAGGTCCGGGTTTGCTGCGGTAAATTCGCCGCAAGTTTTTTACCCACGTCCGAGAAATATTCATTGAATGTATTAGCAATCTCTGCTTTAGCTAGATTCTCGTCAACATTATTTTCATTCCTTACATCAGCAATCAATCTATCACACTGCCCTCCTTTCTTTCTTTTGCCACGAATTTCTTCATTCAAAATTCGCCAACATTCTTTTGGTTTTCCTTCAGCCTCTTTAAATTCTTTCCTATAAAAGTCTTCCTTTGCCTTTACTATCAGTGTTTTATCATAGTCCTGTATTTTTTTAATCTTAGTTTCAGATTATAATTAAAGGGTTCCTTCTTAGATTTCATACCTAGCTTATCTCTTACACGTATGGCCTTTAGTATCCCGTTTGTTATCCAAGGTGTAAGCTTTACCTTTGAATGAGGTACATATACATATGTAGTTGCTCCTGATAAACTAGTCTTTAAACCTTGAATCAGTAGACTTACAGCAACATTAACATCAGTTGCCTGCAGGACCCTACTCCAATCGTAAGTTTCAAGATGTTTTGCAAGTTTGAGGTCATCCAAACGCACTATAGTTTGTCTATGTTGGACATTAGTCCGAGGACCGGGCAAGTCCAGAGTGGCAGCCAAAGCGTAATGATCCGTTATCTGTGAAGTAATAGAGTATTTTTGTACTTCCCGTGTTGACAAAACACGAAACGTGAAAAAGAGCAGCTAGCGCGAGCACTCGCAGATGCTAACTTTCCACGTCATTTTTTTCAGATCCCCTCCATGAAATCGTGAAAAGTGAACTCCTGTTGTGACGTTAACGTGATGCTTATAAGTTAAGTTGGCAAGGTTACTTTGGCGGATTTAGACTCCTTGTACATTTCAAATTTTGTTCCCCTTTCAGATAGGATATTAATTTTTTCTTTTTCATGTTCCAAGTATCATGATAAAAGTTATGGAAGAATGGATGGAGTCCATGAGGTGAGTCCATCTGGCAGAGTTCCTCCACTGAGATGGAACTTGAGCAAGTATTCGATGATTATTTAAGGTTTCTGCTAGTGAAAAAGCACCCCATTTCAGAAATTTCCATGGTAGAAGAGGAAGTTCTTGTCAAACCCCAGATATACCAAATCTGACTTGAGGATTCAACATAACTACTTGAACAATCTAGTACTTAAACAAGTCCAAGAATTGTACTTTTACGTCTGCAATACTGTGGATGACTGTGAAATTGAATAAAAACGTTGTTGTTGTCTAAAAAAAAAAAAAAATCTAGTATTCCCTTACAGACCAAATTTTCCGATGGAATAGTATTTTTCGATTTCTTATAAATATAAGAAATCCCTACTACCTACGTTATAGATATTATTTATGTTTTTAAATTTATTACCTAATTATTTTTTTTATTATTGATTTTTTATTATAGGTATTATTTAATAGTTATCAATAATCAACGGCATATATATTGTTGTGGGTTTTGACGGTAATTTACCGATTTTAGGGCATGTTGCAGTGCTGGTTTTGGTAGACCTGAATAAGCACGATTTGTTGTTACTTTCCTGGTTTTATTGTTTTGGCTCTCAGTTTTTGGTTTAAGTGAAATATTATATTGTGCGAATTTGAGAAGAGTTGTCGTGTTTATTTTGTCTTTACCCGGTTGTAACATAAATAGAAACCAGTAAAATAAATAAAGAAGTATGATAGTACCTACCTAACAAATGATAGTAAAACCTATTGGAGAAAAATTGGAACCCATAGTAAATGAATCAGTAATGAGAATTGAATTAAAATAACTTCAATATTAATGACGAAGTGGATAGGTAGTGGTAGGTACAAACAAATAGTCTTTTCTGTTCAACCTTAAACTTGCTGTTTTCTACCTTGGGTAGTCCATGGAAGAAGAAAAACAACTCCATCTATGCTGAGGTTATCCTCACGTAGCGCACCCTCGCGTAGACAGCGGATTTTTTCAAACGCCAAAAGTTGGCTTTTGGCGTCAAGGAACTTTTCGCGTGTGGGAGTAGATACGTGTGAAACGAAACGGCAAGTACAAAAATACTCTATTAATTCCAGAGCGTACTCCGTCACACTGAGCTCTCAAGAACAGATGGTCTATACAAATTATGTTTGGAAATATGAAAACTTTGTTTTTAAAAAGATTTTAATTTCACTTTTTACAAAGGTCAACATACAAAGATACTTCTCGAACGAAAGACTGAGATCAACTACAACAGTTTGATGGTACAGGGGTCTTATATACTCTCGTATAAGAGTGGGTGGTTTACAAGTGTCGCTAATTGATGGCAGGGTCCTGGGAAGCTGGTCCTGGTGTGCTGGCGGATGTTGATGTTAGCATTTGACGTAGGGCAGATGGTTTCTGCAGGCGGCGGTTTTGTGGTGAGCTCATCTCAAGAGTGTTTAATCTGGTAAGGTGACAATATGCAGGGTATCCAGGCTAGCGTCTGGGAAGCCGGCAAGTCGGTGAAGAGGAGATGTCCCAAGGAGTGCGGTGTTAACTCCTCCCTTCTTAGAGTGAAGTTAGGGCGATGAGTCAACTTCAATGAGTCATCCGCTGACTTCATGAGCTGTAACGGATAACTTGCAGATTGCGTTAGATTTTGCAATAGTTTACTTTTTTGATTTTGCCTTCATATAATTGAACAAGAGCAAGAGCATAATAATTAGACTAATTATGTATAGGGGGCTAGTTAGGAGGTGTACGTAATCATAGTTTATATCCAAATCGTCCCCAAGGTAAGATTTCCAATTTTCCTGAAATGAGGGAAGGTGAGAATGATCTCTAAGGTTTAGTTTGAGAGGGTGAGAGTCGAGACTGTTTATTTCATGTTGAGGTATTAGGGGGATTCTTAACGTTCCTCGTACTGAATTAGTTGTCGAGATTACTGCGTTGTTAATTGAGATTTTATTGGAAGAC